>JAQOOB010000153.1:0-72281 GCA_029721495.1 Citrus inodora | reverse complement strand
GCGAGGCCCCTCCGTGTGCCAAAAATAGGCCGCGGGCAAAGCCGCGCCCAAAAACGAGCGACCGAAGGCCAGGGCCCCAAGTTCGCCCAGCGGAAAAATGCCCCAAAAACGGGTGTGCTATAGCCTTGGGGCGTGGGGCTGGCGAACTTCGTCCGCCGGACTCGGAATGGGCCGAGACTTTGCGAGGCCCCTCCGTGTGCCGAAAATAGGCCGCGGGCACAGCCGCGCCCAAAAACGAGCGACCGAAGGCCGGGGCCCCAAGTTCGTCCAGCGGAAAAATGCCCCAAAAACGGGTGTGCTATAGCCTTGGGGCGTGGGGCTGGCGAACTTCGTCCGCCGGACTCGGAATGGGCCGAGACTTTGCGAGGCCCCTCCGTGTGCCGAAAATAGGCCGCGGGCACAGCCGCGCCCAAAAACGAGCGACCGAAGGCCGGGGCCCCAAGTTCGTCCAGCGGAAAAATGCCCCAAAAACGGGTGCGCTATAGCCTTGGGGCATGGGGCTGGCGAACTTCGTCCGCCGGACTCGGAATGGGCCGAGACTTTGCGAGGCCCCTCCGTGTGCCAAAAATAGGCCGCGGGCACAGCCGCGCCCAAAAACGAGCGACCGAAGGCCGGGGCCCCAAGTTCGTCCAGCAGAAAAATGCCCCAAAAACGGGTGTGCTATAGCCTTGGGACGTGGGGCTGGCGAACTTCATCCGCCGGACTCGGAAAGGGCCTAGACTTTGCGAGGCCCCTCCGTGTGCCAAAAATAGGCTGCGGGCACAGCCGCGCCCAAAAACGAGCGACCGAAGGCCGGGGCCCCAAGTTCGTCCAGCGGAAAAATGCCCCAAAAACGGGGTGTGCTATAGCCTTGGGGAGTGGGGCTGGCGAAATTCGTCCGCCGGACTCGGAATGGGCCGAGACTTTGCTAGGGCCCTCCGTGTGCCAAAAATAGGCCGCGGGCACAGCCGCGCCCAAAAACGAGCGACCGAAGGCCGGGGCCCCAAGTTCGTCCAGCGGAAAAATGCCCCAAAAACGGGTGTGCTATAGCCTTGGGGCGTGGGGCTGGCGAACTTCGTCCGCCGGACTCGGAATGGGCCGAGACTTTGCGAGGCCCCTCCGTGTGCCAAAAATAGGCCGCGGGCAAAGCCGCGCCCAAAAACGAGCGACCGAAGGCCGGGGCCCCAAGTTCGCCCAGCGGAAAAATGCCCCAAAAACGGGTGTGCTATAGCCTTGGGGCGTGGGGCTGGCGAACTTCGTCCGCCGGACTCGGAATGGGCCGAGACTTTGCGAGGCCCCTCCATGTGCCAAAAATAGGCCACGGGCAAAGCCGCGCCAAAAAACGAGCCACCGAAGGCCGGGGCCCCAAGTTCGTCCAGCGGAAAAATGCCCCAAAACCGGGTGTGCTATAGCCTTGGGGCGTGGGGCTGGCGAACTTCGTCCGCCGGACTCGGAATGGGCCGAGACTTTGCGAGGCCCCTCCGTGTGCCAAAAATAGGCCGCGGGCACAGCCGCGCCCAAAAACGAGCGACCGAAGGCCGGGGCCCCAAGTTCGTCCAGCAGAAAAATGCCCCAAAAACGGGTGTGCTATAGCCTTGGGACGTGGGGCTGGCGAACTTCATCCGCCGGACTCGGAAAGGGCCTAGACTTTGCGAGGCCCCTCCGTGTGCCAAAAATAGGCTGCGGGCACAGCCGCGCCCAAAAACGAGCGACCGAAGGCCGGGGCCCCAAGTTCGTCCAGCGGAAAAATGCCCCAAAAACGGGTGTGCTATAGCCTTGGGGAGTGGGGCTGGCGAAATTCGTCCGCCGGACTCGGAATGGGCCGAGACTTTGCTAGGGCCCTCCGTGTGCCAAAAATAGGCCGCGGGCACAGCCGCGCCCAAAAACGAGCGACCGAAGGCCGGGGCCCCAAGTTCGTCCAGCGGAAAAATGCCCCAAAAACGGGTGTGCTATAGCCTTGGGGCGTGGGGCTGGCGAACTTCGTCCGCCGGACTCGGAATGGGCCGAGACTTTGCGAGGCCCCTCCGTGTGCCAAAAATAGGCCGCGGGCAAAGCCGCGCCCAAAAACGAGCGACCGAAGGCCGGGGCCCCAAGTTCGCCCAGCGGAAAAATGCCCCAAAAACGGGTGTGCTATAGCCTTGGGGCGTGGGGCTGGCGAACTTCGTCCGCCGGACTCGGAATGGGCCGAGACTTTACGAGGCCCCTCCGTGTGCCAAAAATAGGCCGCGGGCAAAGCCGCGCCCAAAAACGAGGGACCGAAGGCCGGGGCCCCAAGTTCGTCCAGCGGAAAAATGCCCCAAAACCGGGTGTGCTATAGCCTTGGGGCGTGGGGCTGGCGAACTTCGTCCGCCGGACTCGGAATGGGCCGAGACTTTGCGAGGCCCCTCCGTGTGCCAAAAATAGGCCGCGGGCACAGCCGCGCCCAAAAACGAGCGACCGAAGGCCGGGGCCCCAAGTTCGTCCAGCAGAAAAATGCCCCAAAAACGGGTGTGCTATAGCCTTGGGACGTGGGGCTGGCGAACATCATCCGCCGGACTCGGAAAGGGCCTAGACTTTGCGAGGCCCCTCCGTGTGCCAAAAATAGGCTGCGGGCACAGCCGCGCCCAAAAACGAGCGACCGAAGGCCGGGGCCCCAAGTTCGTCCAGCGGAAAAATGCCCCAAAAACGGGTGTGCTATAGCCTTGGGGCGTGGGGCTGGCGAAATTCGTCCGCCGGACTCGGAATGGGCCGAGACTTTGCTAGGGCCCTCCGTGTGCCAAAAATAGGCCGCGGGCACAGCCGCGCCCAAAAACGAGCGACCGAAGGCCGGGGCCCCAAGTTCGTCCAGCGGAAAAATGCCCCAAAAACGGGTGTGCTATAGCCTTGGGGCGTGGGGCTGGCGAACTTCGTCCGCCGGACTCGGAATGGGCCGAGACTTTGCGAGGCCCCTCCGTGTGCCAAAAATAGGCCGCGGGCAAAGCCGCGCCCAAAAACGAGCGACCGAAGGCCGGGGCCCCAAGTTCGCCCAGCGGAAAAATGCCCCAAAAACGGTTGTGCTATAGCCTTGGGGCGTGGGGCTGGCGAACTTCGTCCGCCGGACTCGGAATGGGCCGAGACTTTGCTAGGGCCCTCCGTGTGCCAAAAATAGGCCGCGGGCACAGCCGCGCCCAAAAACGAGCGACCGAAGGCCGGGGCCCCAAGTTCGTCCAGCGGAAAAATGCCCCAAAAACGGGTGTGCTATAGCCTTGGGGCGTGGGGCTGGCGAACTTCGTCCGCCGGACTCAGAATGGGCCGAGACTTTGCGAGGCCCCTCCGTGTGCCAAAAATAGGCCGCGGGCAAAGCCGCGCCCAAAAACGAGCGACCGAAGGCCGGGGCCCCAAGTTCGCCCAGCGGAAAAATGCCCCAAAAACGGGTGTGCTATAGCCTTGGGGCGTGGGGCTGGCGAACTTCGTCCGCCGGACTCGGAATGGGCCGAGACTTTACGAGGCCCCTCCGTGTGCCAAAAATAGGCCGCGGGTAAAGCCGCGCCCAAAAACGAGGGACCGAAGGCCGGGGCCCCAAGTTCGTCCAGCGGAAAAATGCCCCAAAAACGGGTGTGCTATAGGCTTTGGGCGTGGGGCAGGCGAACTTCGTCCGCCGGACTCGGAATGGGCCGAGACTTTGCGAGGCCCCTCCGTGAGCCGAAAATAGGCCGCGGGCACAGCCGCGCCCAAAAACGAGCGACCGAAGGCCGGGGCCCCAAGTTCGTCCAGCGGAAAAAATGCCCCAAAAACGGGTGTACTATAGCCTTGGGGCGTGGGGCTGGCGAACTTCGTCCGCCGGACTCGGAATGGGCCGAGACTTTGCGAGGCCCCTCCGTGTGCCAAAAATAGGCCGCGGGCACAGCCGCGCCCAAAACGAGCGACCGAAGGCCGGGGCCCCAAGTTCGTCCAGCGGAAAAATGCCCCAAAAACGGGTGTGCTATAGCCTTGGGGCGTGGGGCTGGCGAACTTCGTCCGCCGGACTCGGAATGGGCCGAGACTTTGCGAGGCCCCTCCGTGTGCCAAAAATAGGCCGCGGGCAAAGCCGCGCCCAAAAAAGAGCGACCGAAGGCCGGGGCCCCAAGTTCGCCCAGCGGAAAAATGCCCCAAAAACGGGTGTGCTATAACCTTGGGGCGTGGGGCTGGCGAACTTTGTCCGCCGGACTCGGAATGGGCCGAGACTTTGCGAGGCCCCTCCGTGTGCCAAAAATAGGCCGCGGGCAAAGCCGCGCCCAAAAACGAGGGACCGAAGGCCGGGGCCCCAAGTTCGTCCAGCGGAAAAATGCCCCAAAAACGGGTGTGCTATAGCCTTGGGGCGTGGGGCTGGCGAACTTCGTCCGCCGGACTCGGAATGGGCCGAGACTTTGCGAGGCCCCTCCGTGTGCCGAAAATAGGCCGCGGGCAAAGCCGCGCCCAAAAACGAGCGACCGAAGGCCGGGGCCCCAAGTTCGCCCAGCGGAAAAATGCCCCAAAAACGGGTGTGCTATAGCCTTGGGGCGTGGGGCTGGCGAACTTCGTCCGCCGGACTCGGAATGGGCCGAGACTTTGCGAGGCCCCTCCGTGTGCCAAAAATAGGCCGCGGGCAAAGCCGCGCCCAAAAACGAGCAACCGAAGGCCGGGGCCCCAAGTTCGTCCAGCGGAAAAATGCCCCAAAAACGGGTGTGCTATAGCCTTGGGGCGTGGGGCTGGCGAACTTTGTCCGCCGGACTCGGAATGGGCCGAGACTTTGCGAGGCCCCTCCGTGTGCCAAAAATAGGCCGCGGACACAGCCGCGCCCAAAAACGAGCGACCGAAGGCCGGGGCCCCAAGTTCGTCCAGCGGAAAAATGCCCCAAAACCAGGTGTGCTATAGCCTTGGGGCGTGGGGCTTGCGAACTTCGTCCGCCGGACTAGGAATGGGCTGAGACTTTGCAAGGCCCCTCCGTGTGCCAAAAATAGGCCGCGGGCACAGCCGCGCCCAAAAACGAGCGACCGAAGGCCGGGGCCCCAAGTTCGTCCAGCGGAAAAATGCCCCAAAATCGGGTGTGCTATAGCCTTGGTGCGTGGGGCTGGCGAACTTCGTCCGCCGGACTCGGAATGGGCCGAGACTTTGCGAGGCCCCTCCGTGTGCCAAAAATAGGCCGCGGGCACAGCCGCGCCCAAAAACGAGCGACCGAAGGCCGGGGCCCCAAGTTCGTCCAGCGGAAAAATGCCCCAAAAACGGGTGTGCTATAGCCTTGGGGCGTGGGGCTGGCGAACTTCGTCCGCCGGACTCGGAATGGGCCGAGACTTTGCGAGGCCCCTCCGTGTGCCAAAAATAGGCCGCGGGCAAAGCCGCGCCCAAAAACGAGCGACCGAAGGCCGGGGCCCCAAGTTCATCCAGCGGAAAAATGCCCCAAAAACGGGTGTGCTATAGCCTTGGGGCATGGGGCGGGCGAACTTCGTCCGCCGGACTCGGAATGGGCCGAGACTTTGCGAGGCCCCTCCGTGTGCCAAAAATAGGCCGCGGGCAAAGCCTTGCCCAAAAACGAGCGACCGAAGGCCGGGGCCCCAAGTTCGTCCAGCGGAAAAATGCCCCAAAAACGGGTGTGCTATAGCCTTTGGGCGTTGGGCTGGCGAACTTCGTCCGCCGGACTCAGAATGGGCCGAGACTTTGCGAGGCCCCTCCGTGTGCCAAAAATAGGCCGCGGGCACAGCCGCGCCCAAAAACGAGCGACCGAAGGCCGGGGCCCCAAGTTCGTCCAGCGGAAAAATGCCCCAAAAACGGGTGTGCTATAGCCTTGGGGCGTGGGGCTGGCGAACTTCGTCCGCCGGACTCGGAATGGGCCGAGACTTTGCGAGGCCCCTCCGTGTGCCAAAAATAGGCCGCGGACACAGCCGCGCCCAAAAACGAGCGACCGAAGGCCGGGGCCCCAAGTTCGTCCAGCGGAAAAATGCCCCAAAACCAGGTGTGCTATAGCCTTGGGGCGTGGGGCTTGCGAACTTCGTCCGCCGGACTAGGAATGGGCTGAGACTTTGCAAGGCCCCTCCGTGTGCCAAAAATAGGTCGCGGGCACGGCCGCGCCCAAAAACGAGCGACCGAAGGCCGGGGCCCCAAGTTCGTCCAGCGGAAAAATGCCCCAAAAACGGGTGTGCTATAGCCTTGGGGCGTGGGGCTGGCGAACTTCGTCCGCCGGACTCGGAATGGGCCGAGACTTTGCGAGGCCCCTCCGTGTGCCAAAAATAGGCCGCGGACACAGCCGCGCCCAAAAACGAGCGACCGAAGGCCGGGGCCCCAAGTTCGTCCAGCGGAAAAATGCCCCAAAACCAGGTGTGCTATAGCCTTGGGGCGTGGGGCTTGCGAACTTCGTCCGCCGGACTAGGAATGGGCTGAGACTTTGCAAGGCCCCTCCGTGTGCCAAAAATAGGCCGCGGGCACGGCCGCGCCCAAAAACGAGCGACCGAAGGCCGGGGCCCCAAGTTCGTCCAGCGGAAAAATGCCCCAAAATCGGGTGTGCTATAGCCTTGGTGCGTGGGGCTGGCGAACTTCGTCCGCCGGACTCGGAATGGGCTGAGATTTTGGCGAGGCCCCTCTGTGTGCCAAAAATAGGCCGCGGGCAAAGCCGCGCCCAAAAACGAGCGACCGAAGGCTGGGGCCCCAACTTCGTCCAGCGGAAAAATGCCCCAAAAACGGGTGTGCTATAGCCTTGGGGCGTGGGGCTGGCGAACTTCGTCCGCCGGACTCGGAATGGGCCGAGACTTTGCGAGGCCCCTCCGTGTGCCAAAAATAGGCCGCAGGCACAGCCGCGCCCAAAAACGAGCGACCGAAGGCCGGGGCCCCAAGTTCGTCCAGCGGAAAAATGCCCCAAAAACGGGTGTGCTATAGCCTTGGGGCGTGGGGCTGGCGAACTTCGTCCGCCGGACTCAGAATGGGCCGAGACTTTTCGAGGCCCCTCCGTGTGCCAAAAATAGGCCGCGGGCAAAGCCGCGCCCAAAAATGAGCGACCGAAGGCCGGGGCCCCAAGTTCGTCCAGCGGAAAAATGCCCGAAAAACGGGTGTGCTATAGCCTTGGGGCGTGGGGGCTGGCGGACTTCGTCCGCCGGACTCGGAATGGGCCGAGACTTTGCGAGGCCCCTCCGTGTGCCAAAAATAGGCCGTGGGCAAAGCCGCGCCCAAAAACGAGCGACCGAAGGCCGGGGCCCCATGTTCGTCCAGCGGAAAAATGCCCCAAAAATGGGTGTGCTATAGCCTTGGGGCGTGGGGCTGGCGAACTTCGTCCGCCGGACTCGGAATGGGCCGAGACTTTGCGAGGCCCCTCCGTGTGCCAAAAATAGGCCGCGGGCAAAGCCGCGCCCAAAAACGAGCGACCGAAGGCCGGGGCCCCAAGTTCGTCCAGCGGAAAAATGCCCCAAAAACGGGTGTGCTATAGCCTTGGGGCGTGGGGCTGGCGAACTTCGTCCGCCGGACTCGGAATGGGCCGAGACTTTGCGAGGCCCCTCCGTGTGCCAAAAATAGGCCGCGGGCACAGTCGCGCCCAAAAATGAGCGACCGAAGGCCGGGGCCCCAAGTTCGTCCAGCGGAAAAATGCCCCAAAAACGGGTGTGCTATAGCCTTGGGGCGTGGGGCTGGCGAACTTCGTCCGCCGGACTCGGAATGGGCCGAGACTTTGCGAGGCCCCTCCGTGTGCCAAAAATAGGCCGTGGGCAAAGCCGCGCCCAAAAACGAGCGACCGAAGGCCGGGGCCCCAAGTTCGTCCAGCGGAAAAATGCCCCAAAAATGGGTGTGCTATAGCCTTGGGGCGTGGGGCTGGCGAACTTCGTCCGCCGGACTCGGAATGGGCCGAGACTTTGCGAGGCCCCTCCGTGTGCCCAAAATAGGCCGCGGGCACAGCCGCGCCCAAAAACGAACAACCGAAGGCCGGGGTCCCAAGTTCGTCCAGCGGAAAAATGCCCCAAAAACGGGTGTGCTATAGCCTTGGGGCGTGGGGCTGGCGAACTTCGTCCGCCGGACTCGAAATGGGCCGAGACTTTGCGAGGCCCCTCCGTGTGCCAAAAATAGGCCGCGGGCACAGCCGCGCCCAAAAACGAGCGACCGAAGGTCGGGGCCCCAAGTTCGTCCAGCGGAAAAATGCCCCAAAAACGGGTGTGCTATAGCCTTGGGGCGTGGGGCTGGCGAACTTTGTCCGCCGGACTCGGAATGGGCCGAGGCTTTGCGAGGCCCCTCCGTGTGCTAAAAATAGGCCGCGGGCACAGCCGCGCCCAAAAACGAGCGACCGAAGGCCGGGGCCCCAAGTTCGTCCAGCGGAAAAATGCCCCAAAAACGGGTGTGCTATAGCCTTGGGGCGTGGGGATGGGGAACTTCGTCCGCCGGACTCGGAATGGGCCGAGGACTTTACGAGGCCCCTCCGTGTGCCAAAAATAGGCCACGGGCAAAGCCGCGCCCAAAAACGAGCGACCGAAGGCCGGGGCCCCAAGTTCGTCCAGCGGAAAAATGCCCCAAAAACGGGTGTGCTATAGCCTTGGGGCGTGGGGCGGGCGAACTTCGTCCGCCGGACTCGGAATGGGCCGAGACTTTGCGAGGCCCCTCCGTACGCCAAAATTAGGCCGCGTGCACGGCCGCGCCCAAAAACGAGCGACCGAAGGCCGGGGCCCCAAGTTCGTCCAGCGGAAAAATGCCCCAAAAACGGGTGTGCTATAGCCTTGGGGCGTGGGGCTGGCGAACTTCGTCCGCCGGACTCGGAATGGGCCGAGACTTTGCGAGGCCCCTCCGTGTGCCGAAAATAGGCCGCGGGCAAAGCCGCGCCCAAAAATGAACGACCGAAGGCCGGGGCCCCAAGTTCGTCTAGCAGAAAAATGCCCCAAAAAACGGGTGTGCTATAGCCTTGGGGCGTGGGGCTGGCGAACTTCGTCCGCCGGACTCGGAATGGGCTGAGACTTTGCGAGGCCCCTCCGTGTGCCAAAAATAGGCCGCGGGCAAAGCCGCGCCAAAAAACGAGCGACCGAAGGCCGGGTCCCCAAGTTCGTCCAGCAGAAAAATGCCCCAAAAACGGGTGTGCTATAGCCTTGGGGCGTGGAGCTGGCGAACTTCGTCCGCCGGACTCGGAATGGGACGAGACTTTGCGAGGCCCCTCCGTGTGCCAAAAATAGGCCGCGGGCACAGCCGCGCCCAAAAACGAGCGACCGAAGGCCGGGGCCCCAAGTTCGTCCAGCGGAAAAATGCCCCAAAAACGGGTGTGCTATAGCCTTGGGGCGTGGGGCTGGCGAACTTCGTCCGCCGGACTCGGAATGGGCCGAGACTTTGCGAGGCCCCTCCGTGTGCCAAAAATAGGCAGCGGGCAAAGCCGCGCCCAAAAATGAGCGACCGAAGGCCAGGGCCCCAAGTTCGTCCATCCGAAAAATGCCCCAAAAACGGGTGTGCTATAGCCTTGGGGCGTGGGGCTGGCGAACTTCGTCCGCCGGACTCGGAATGGGCCGAGACTTTGCGAGGCCCCTCCGTGTGCCAAAAATAGGCCGCGGGCAAAGCCGCGCCCAAAAACGAGCGACCGAAGGCTGGGGCCCCAAGTTCGTCCAGCGGAAAAATGCCCCAAAAACGGGTGTGCTATAGCCTTGGGGCGTGGGGCTGGCGAACTTCGTCCGCCGGACTCGGAATGGGCCGAGACTTTGCGAGGTCCCTCCGTGTGCCAAAAATAGGTCGCGGGCAAAGCCACGCCCAAAAATGAGCAACCGAAGGCCGGGGCCCCAAGTTCGTCCAGCGGAAAAATGCCCCAAAAACGGGTGTGCTATAGCCTTGGGGCGTGGGGCTGGCGAACTTCGTCCGCCGGACTTGGAATGGGCCGAGACTTTGCGAGGCCCCTCCGTGTACCAAAAATAGGCCGCGGGCAAAGCCGCGCCCAAAAACGAGCGACCGAAGGCCGGGGCCCCAAGTACGTCCAGCGGAAAAATGCCCCAAAAACGGGTGTGCTATAGCCTTGGGGCGTGGGGCTGGCGAACTTCGTCCGCCGGACTCGGAATCGGCCGAGACTTTGCGAGGCCCCTCCGTGTGCCAAAAATAGGCCGCGGGCACAGCCGCGCCCAAAAACGAGCGCCCGAAGGCCGGGGCCCCAAGTTCGTCCAGCGGAAAAATGCCCCAAAAACGGGTGTGCTATAGCCTTGGGGCGTGGGGCTGGCGAACTTCGTCCGCCGGACTCGGAATGGGCCGAGACTTTGCGAGGGCCCTCCGTGTGCCAAAAATAGGCCGCGGGCAAAGCCGCGCCCAAAAACGAGCGACCGAAGGCCGGGGCCCCAAGTTCGTCCAGCGGAAAAATGCCCCAAAAACGGGTGTGCTATAGCCTTGGGGCGTGGGGCTGGCGAACTTCGTCCGCCGGACTCGGAATGGGCCGAGACTTTGCGAGGCCCCTCCGTGTGCCAAAAATAGGCCGCGGGCACAGCCGCGCCCAGAAACGAGCGCCCGAAGGCCGGGGCCCCAAGTTCGTCCAGCGGAAAAATGCCCCAAAAACGGGTGTGCTATAGCCTTGGGGCGTGGGGCTGGCGAACTTCGTCCGCCAGACTCGGAATGGGCCGAGACTTTGCGAGGCCCCTCCGTGTGTCAAAAATAGGCCGCGGGCACAGCCGCGCCCAAAAACGAGCGACCGAAGGCCGGGGCCCCAAGTTCGTCCAGCGGAAAAATGCCCCAAAAAGGGGTGTGCTATAGCCTTGGGGCGTGGGGCTGGCGAACTTCGTCCGCCGGACTCGGAATGGGCCGGGACTTTGCGAGGCCCCTCCGTGTGTCAAAAATAGGCCGCGGGCACAGCCGCGCCCAAAAACGAGCGACCGAAGGCCGGGGCCCCAAGTTCGTCCAGCGGAAAAATGCCCCAAAAAGGGGTGTGCTATAGCCTTGGGGCGTGGGGCTGGCGAACTTTGTCCGCCGGACTCGGAATGGGCCGGGACTTTGCGAGGCCCCTCCGTGTGCCAAAAATAGGCCGCGGGCAAAGCCGCGCCCAAAAACGAGCGACCGAAGGCCGGGGCCCCAAGTTCGTCCAGCGGAAAAATGCCCCAAAAACGGTTGTGCTATAGCCTTGGGGCGTGGGGCTGGCGAACTTCGTCCGCCGGACTCGGAATGGGCCGAGACTTTGCGAGGCCCCTCCGTGTGCCAAAAATAGGCCGCGGGCACAGCCGCGCCCAAAAACGAGCGACCGAAGGCCGGGGCCCCAAGTTCGTCCAGCGGAAAAATGCCCCAAAAACGGGTGTGCTATAGCCTTGGGGCGTGGGGCTGGCGAACTTCGTCCGCCGGACTCGGAATGGGCCGAGACTTGGCGAGGCCCCTCCGTGTGCCAAAAATAGGCCGCGGGCACAGCCGCGCCCAAAAATGAGCGACCGAAGGCCGGGGCCCCAAGTTCGTCCAGCGGAAAAATGCCCCAAAAACGGGTGTGCTATAGCCTTGGGGCGTGGGGCTGGCGAACTTCGTCCGCCGGACTCGGAATGGGCCGAGACTTTGCGAGGGCCCTCCGTGTGCCAAAAATAGGCCGCGGGCAAAGCCGCGCCCAAAAACGAGCGACCGAAGGCCGGGGCCCCAAGTTCGTCCAGCGGAAAAATGCCCCAAAAACGGTCGTGCTATAGCCTTGGGGCGTGGGGCCTGGCGAACTTCGTCCGCCGGACTCGGAATGGGCCGAGACTTTGCGAGGCCCCTCCGTGTGCCAAAAATAGGCCGCGGGCACAGCCGCGCCCAAAAACGAGCGACCGAAGGCCGGGGCCCCAAGTTCGTGCAGCGGAAAAATGCCCCAAAAACGGGTGTGCTATAGCCTTGGGGCGTGGGGCTGGCGAACTTCGTCCGCCGGACTCGGAATGGGCCGAGACTTTGCGAGGCCCCTCCGTGTGCCAAAAATAGGCCGCGGGCACAGCCGCGCCCAAAAACGAGCGACCGAAGGCCGGGGCCCCAAGTTCGTCCAGCGGAAAAATGCCCCAAAAACGGGTGTGCTATAGCCTTGGGGCGTGGGGCGGGCGAACTTCGTCCGCCGGACTCGGAATGGGCCGAGACTTTGCGAGGCCCCTCCGTGTGCTAAAAATAGGCCGCGGGCACAGCCGCGCCCAAAAACGAGCGACCGAAGGCCGGGGCCCCAAGTTCGTCCAGCGGAAAAATGCCCCAAAAACGGGTGTGCTATAGCCTTGGGGCGTGGGGCTGGCGAACTTCGTCCGCCGGACTCGGAATGGGCCGAGACTTTGCGAGGGCCCTCCGTGTGCCAAAAATAGGCCGCGGGCAAAGCCGCGCCCAAAAACGAGCGACCGAAGGCCGGGGCCCCAAGTTCGTCCAGCGGAAAAATGCCCCAAAAACGGTTGTGCTATAGCCTTGGGGCGTGGGGCCTGGCGAACTTCGTCCGCCGGACTCGGAATGGGCCGAGACTTTGTGAGGCCCCTCCGTGTGCCAAAAATAGGCCGCGGGCACAGCCGCGCCCAAAAACGAGCGACCGAAGGCCGGGGCCCCAAGTTCGTCCAGCGGAAAAATGCCCCAAAAACGGGTGTGCTATAGCCTTGGGGCGTGGGGCTGGCGAACTTCGTCCGCCGGACTCGGAATGGGCCGAGACTTTGCGAGGCCCCTCCGTGTGCCAAAAATAGGCCGCGGGCACAGCCGCGCCCCAAAAACGAGCGACCGAAGGCCGGGGCCCCAAGTTCGTCCAGCGGAAAAATGCCCCAAAAACGGGTGTGCTATAGCCTTGGGGCGTGGGGCTGGCGAACTTCGTCCGCCGGACTCGGAATGGGCCGAGACTTTGCGAGGCCCCTCCGTGTGCTAAAAATAGGCCGCGGGCACAGCCGCGCCCAAAAACGAGCGACCGAAGGCCGGGGCCCCAAGTTCGTCCAGCGGAAAAATGCCCCAAAAACGGGTGTGCTATAGCCTTGGGGGCGTGGGGCTGGCGAACTTCGTCCGCCGGACTCGGAATGGGCCGAGACTTTACGAGGCCCCTCTGTGTGCCGAAAATAGGCCGCGGGCAAAGCCGCGCCCAAAAACGAGCGACCGAAGGCCGGGGCCCCTAGTTCGTCCAGCGGAAAAATGCCCCAAAAACGAGTGTGCTATAGCCTTGGGGCGTGGGGCTGGCGAACTTCGTCCGCCGGACTCGGAGTGGGCCGAGACTTTGCGAGGCCCCGCCGTGTGCCAAAAATAGGCCGCGGGCAAAGCCGCGCCAAAAAACGAGCGACCGAAGGCCGGGGCCCCAAGTTCGTCCAGCGGAAAAATGCCCCAAAAACGGGTGTGCTATATCCTTGGTGCGTGGGGCTGGCGAACTTCGTCCGCCGGACTCGGAATGGGCCGAGACTTTGCGAGGCCCCTCCGTGTGCCAAAAATAGGCCGCGGGCACAGCCGCGCCCAAAAACGAGCGACCGAAGGCCGGGGCCCCAAGTTCGTCCAGCGGAAAAATGCCCCAAAAACGGGTGTGCTATAGCCTTGGGGCGTGGGGCTGGCGAACTTCGTCCGCCGGACTCGGAATGGGCCGAGACTTTGCGAGGCCCCTCCGTGTGCCAAAAATAGGCCGCGGGCACAGCCGCGCCCAAAAACGAGCGACCGAAGGCCGGGGTCCCAAGTTCGTCCAGCGGAAAAATGCCCCAAAAACGGGTGTGCTATAGCCTTGGGGTGTGGGGCTGGCGAACTTCGTCCGCCGGACTCGGAATGGGCCGAGACTTTGCGAGGGCCCTCCGTGTGCCAAAAATAGGCCGCGGGCAAAGCCGCGCCCAAAAACAGCGACCGAAGGCCGGGGCCCCAAGTTCGTCCAGCGGAAAAATGCCCCAAAAACGGTTGTGCTATAGCCTTGGGGCGTGGGGCCTGGCGAACTTCGTCCGCCGGACTCGGAATGGGCCGAGACTTTGCGAGGCCCCTCCGTGTGCCAAAAATAGGCCGCGGGCACAGCCGCGCCCAAAAACGAGCGACCGAAGGCCGGGGCCCCTAGTTCGTCCAGCGGAAAAATGCCCCAAAAACGGGTGTGCTATAGCCTTGGGGCGTGGGGCTGGCGAACTTCGTCCGCCGGACTCGGAATGGGCCGAGACTTTGCGAGGCCCCTCCGTGTGCCAAAAATAGGCCGCGGGCACAGCCGCGCCCAAAAACGAGCGACCGAAGGCCGGGGCCCCAAGTTCGTCCAGCGGAAAAATGCCCCAAAAACGGGTGTGCTATAGCCTTGGGCCGTGGGGCTGGCGAACTTCGTCCGCCGGACTCGGAATGGGCCGAGACTTTGCGAGGCCCCTCCGTGTGCTAAAAATAGGCCGCGGGCACAGCCGCGCCCAAAAACGAGCGACCGAAGGCCGGGGCCCCAAGTTCGTCCAGCGGAAAAATGCCCCAAAAACGGGTGTGCTATAGCCTTGGGGCGTGGGGCTGGCGAACTTCGTCCGCCGGACTCGGAATGGGCCGAGACTTTACGAGGCCCCTCTGTGTGCCAAAAATAGGCCGCGGGCAAAGCCGCGCCCAAAAAACGAGCGACCGAAGGCCGGGGCCCCAAGTTCGTCCAGCGGAAAAATGCCCCAAAAACGGGTGTGCTATAGCCTTGGGGCGTGGGGCAGGCGAACTTCGACTGCCGGACTCGGAATCGGCCGAGACTTTGCGAGGCCCCTCCGTGTGCCAAAAATAGGCCGCAGCCACAGCCGCGCCCAAAAACGAGCGACCGAAGGCCGGGGCCCCAAGTTCGTGCAGCGGAAAAATGCCCCAAAAACGGGTGTGCTAAAGCCTTGGGGCGTGGGGCTGGCGAACTTCATCCGCCGGACTCGGAATGGACCGAGACTTTGCGAGGCCCCTCCGTGTGCCAAAAAATAGGCCGCGGGCAAGGCCGCGCCCAAAAACGAGCGACCGAAGGCCGGGGTCCCAAGTTCGTCCAGCGGAAAAATGCCCCAAAAACGGGTGTGCTATAGCCTTGGGGCGTGGGGCTGGCGAACTTCGTCCGCCGGACTCGGAACGGGCCGAGACTTTGCGAGGCCCCTCCGTGTGCCAAAAATAGGCCGCGGGCACAGCCGCGCCCAAAAACGAGCGACCCAAGGCCGGGGCCCCAAGTTCGTCCAGCGGAAAAAAGCCCCAAAAACGGGTATGCTATAGCCTTGGGGCGTGGGTCCGGCGAACTTCGTCCGCCGGACTCGGAATGGGCCGAGACTTAGCGAGGCCCCTCCGTGTGCCAAAAAAAGGCCGCAGGCAAAGCCGCGCCCAAAAACGAGCGACAGAAGGCCGGGGCCCCAAGTTCGTCCAGCGGAAAAATTCCCCAAAAACGGGCGTGCTATAGCCTTGGGGCGTGGGGCTGGCGAACTTCGTCCGCCAGACTCGGAATGGGCCGAGACTTTGCGAGGCCCCTCCGTGTGTCAAAAATAGGCCGCGGGCACAGCCGCGCCCAAAAACGAGCGACCGAAGGCCGGGGCCCCAAGTTCGTCCAGCGGAAAAATGCCCCAAAAATGGGTGTGCTATAGCCTTGTGGCGTGGGGCTGGCGAACTTCGTCCGCCGGACTCGGAATGGGCCGGGACTTTGCGAGGCCCCTCCGTGTGCCAAAAATAGGCCGCGGGCAAAGCCGCGCCCAAAAACGAGCGACCGAAGGCCGGGGCCCCAAGTTCGTCCAGCGGAAAAATGCCCCAAAAAACGGTTGTGCTATAGCCTTGGGGCGTGGGGCTGGCGAACTTCGTCCGCCGGACTCGGAATGGGCCGAGACTTTGCGAGGCCCCTCCGTGTGCCAAAAATAGGCCGCGGGCACAGCCGCGCCCAAAAACGAGCGACCGAAGGCCGGGGCCCCAAGTTCGTCCAGCGGAAAAATGCCCCAAAAACGGGTGTGCTATAGCCTTGGGGCGTGGGGCTGGCGAACTTCGTCCGCCGGACTCGGAATGGGCCGAGACTTTGCGAGGCCCCTCAGTGTGCCAAAAATAGGCCGCGGGCAAAGCCGCGCCCAAAAACGAGCGACCGAAGGCCGGGGCCCCAAGTTTGTCCCGCGGAAAAATGCCCCAAAAACGGGTGTGCTATAGCCTTGGGGCGTGGGGATTGCGAACTTCGTCCGCCGGACTCGGAATGGGCTGAGACTTTGCGAGACCCCTCCGTGTGCCGAAATTAGGCCGCGGAAAAAGCCGCGCCCAAAAACGAGCGACCGAAGGCCGGGGCCCCAAGTTCGTCCAGCGGAAAAATGCCCCAAAAATGGGTGTGCTATAGCCTTGGGGCGTGGGGCTGGCGAACTTCGTCCGCCGGACTCAGAATGGGCTGAGACTTTGCGAGGCCCCTCCGTGTGCCGAAAATAGGCCGCGGGCAAAGCCGCGCCCAAAAACGAGCGACCGAAGGCCGGGGCCCCAAGTTCGTCCAGCGGAAAAATGCCCCAAAAACGGGTGTGCTATAGCCTTGGGGCGTGGGGCTGGCGAACTTCGTCCGCCGGACTCGGAATGGGCCGAGACTTTGCGAGGCCCCTCCGTGTGCCAAAAATAGGCCGCGGGCAAAGCCGCGCCCAAAAAATGAGCGACCGAAGGCTGGGGCCCCAAGTTCGTCCAGCGGAAAAATGCCCCAAAAACGGGTGTGCTATAGCCTTGGGGCGTGGGGCTGGCGAACTTTGTCCGCCGGACTCGGAATGAACCGAGACATTGCGAGGCCCCTCCGTGTGCCAAAAATAGGCCGCGGGCACGGCCGCGCCCAAAAACGAGCGACCGAAGGCCGGGGCCCCAAGTTCGTCCAGCGGAAAAATGCCCCAAAAACGGGTGTGCTATAGCCTTTGGGCGTGGGGCTGGCGCACTTCGTCCGCCGGACTCGGAATGCGCCGAGACTTTGCGAGGCCCCTCCGTGTGCCAAAAATAGGCCGCGGGCACAGCCGCGCCCCAAAAACGAGCGACCGAAGGCCGGGGCCCCAAGTTCGTCCAGCGGAAAAATTCCCCAAAAACGGGTATGCTATAGCCTTGGGGCGTGGGGCTGGCGAACTTCGTCCGCCGGACTCAGAATGGGCCGAGACTTTGCGAGGCCCCTCCGTGTGCCAAAAATAGGCCGCGGGCAAATCCGCGCCCAAAAACGAGCGACCGAAGGCCGGGGCCCCAAGTTTGTCCAGCGGAAAAAATGCCCCAAAAACGGGTGTGCTATAGCCTTGGGGCGTGGGGCTGGCGAACTTCGTCCGCCGGACTCGGAATGGGCCGAGACTTTGCGAGCCCCCTCCGTGTGCCGTAAATAGGCCGCGGGCATAGCCGCGCCCAAAAACAAGCGACCGAAGGCCGGGGCCCCAAGTTCGTCCAGCGGAAAAATGCCCCAAAAACGGGTATGCTATAGCCTTGGGTTGTGGGGCTGGCGAACTTCGTCCGCCGGACTCGGAATGGGCCGAGACTTTGCGAGGCCCCTCCATGTGCCAAAAATAGGCCGCGGGCACAGCCGCGCCCAAAAACGAGCGCCCGAAGGCCGGGGCCCCAAGTTCGTCCAGCGGAAAAATGCCCCAAAAACGGGTGTGCTATAGCCTTGGGGCGTGGGGCTGGCGAACTTCGTCCGACGGACTCGGAATGGGCCGAGACTTTGCGAGGCCCATCCGTGTGCCAAAAATAGGCCGCGGGCACAGTCGCGCCCAAAAACGAGCGACCGAAGGCCGGGGCCCCAAGTTCGTCTAGCAGAAAAATGCCCCAAAAACGGGTGTGCTATAGCCTTGGGGCGTGGGGCTGGCGAACTTCGTCCGCCGGACTCGGAATGGGCTGAGACTTTGCGAGGCCCCACCGTGTGCCAAAAATAGGCCGCAGGAAAAGCCGCGCCCAAAAACGAGCGACCGAAGGCCGGGGCCCCAAGTTCGTCCAGCAGAAAAATGCCCCAAAAACGGGTGTGCTATAGCCTTGGGGCGTCGGGCTGGCGAACTTCGTCCGCCGGACTCGGAATGGGACGAGACTTTGCGAGGCCCCTCCGTGTGCCAAAAATAGGCCGCGGGCACAGCCGCGCCCAAAAACGAGCGACCGAAGGCCGGGGCCCCAAGTTCGTCCAGCGGAAAAATGCCCCAAAAACGGGTGTGCTATAGCCTTGGGGCGTGGGGCTGGCGAACTTCGTCCGCCGGACTCGGAATGGGCCGAGACTTAGCGAGGCCCCTCCGTGTGCCAAAAATAGGCAGCGGGCAAAGCCGCGCCCAAAAACAAGCGACCGAAGGCCGGGGCCCCAAGTTCGTCCAGCGGAAAAATGCCCCAAAAACGGGTGTGCTATAGCCTTGGGGCGTGGGGCTGGCGAACTTCGTCCGCCGGACTCGGAATGGGCCGAGACTTTGCGAGGGCCCTCCGCGTGCCAAAAATAGGCCGCGGGCAAAGCCGCGCCCAAAAACGAGCGACCGAAGGCCGGGGCCCCAAGTTCGTCCAGCGGAAAAATGCCCCAAAAACGGGTGTGCTATAGCCTTGGGTTGTGGGGCTGGCGAACTTCGTCCGCCGGACTCGGAATGGGCCGAGACTTTGCAAGGCCCCTCCGCGTGCCAAAAATAGGCCGCGGGCACAGCCGTGCCCAAAAACGAGCGACCGAAGGCCGGGGCCCCAAGTTCGTCCAGCGGAAAAATGCCCCAAAAACGGGTGTGCTATAGCCTTGGGGCGTGGGGCTGGCGAACTTCGTCCGCCGGACTCGGAATGGGCCGAGACTTTGCGAGGCCCCTCCGTGTGCCAAAAATAGGCCGCGGGCACAGCCGCGCCCAAAAACGAGCGCCCGAAGGCCGGGGGCCCCAAGTTCGTCCAGCGGAAAAATGCCCCAAAAACGGGTGTGCTATAGCCTTGGGGCGTGGGGCTGGCGAACTTCATCCGACGGACTCGGAATGGGCCGAGACTTTGCGAGGCCCATCCGTGTGCCAAAAATAGGCCGCGGGCAAAGCCGCGCCCAAAAATGAGCGACCGAAGGCCGGGGCCCCAAGTTCGTCCAGCAGAAAAATGCCCCAAAAACGGGGTGTGCTATAGCCTTGGGGCGTGGGGCCGGCGAACTTCGTCCGCCGGACTCGGAATGGGACGAGACTTTGCGAGGCCCCTCCGTGTGCCAAAAATAGGCCGCGGGCACAGCCGCGCCCAAAAACGAGCGACCGAAGGCCGGGGCCCCAAGTTCGTCCAGCGGAAAAATGCCCCAAAAACGGGTGTGCTATAGCCTTGGGGCGTGGGGCGGGCGAACTTCGTCCGCCGGACTCGGAATGGGCCGAGACTTTGCGAGGCCCCTCCGTGTGCCAAAAATAGGCAGCGGGCAAAGCCGCGCCCAAAAACGAGCGACCGAAGGCCAGGGCCCCAAGTTCGTCCATCGGAAAAATGCCCCAAAAACGATTGTGCTATAGCCTTGGGGCGTGGGGCTGGCGAACTTCGTCCGCCGGACTCGGAATGGGCCGAGACTTTGCGAGGCCCCTCCGTGTGCCAGAAATAGGCCGCGGGCACAGCCGCGCCCAAAAACGAGCTACCGAAGGCCGGGGCCCCAAGTTCGTCCAGTGGAAAAATGCCCCAAAAACGGGTGTGCTATAGCCTTGGGGCGTGGGGCTGGCGAACTTATGCCGCCGGACTCGGAATGGGCCGAGACTTTGCGAGGCCCCTCCGTGCGCCAAAATTAGGCCGCGGGCACAGCCGCGCCCAAAAACGAGCGACCGAAGGCCGGGGCCCCAAGTTCGTCCAGCGGAAAAATGCCCCAAAAACGGGTGTGCTATAGCCTTGGGGCGTGGGGCTGGCGAACTTCGTCCGCCGGACTCGGAATGGGCCGAGACTTTGCGAGGCCCCTCCGTGTGCCGAAAATAGGCCGCGGGCAAAGCCGCGCCCAAAAATGAGCGACCGAAGGCCGGGGCCCCAAGTTCGTCCAGAGGAAAAATGCCCCAAAAACGGGTGTGCTATAGCCTTGGGGTGTGGGGCTGGCGAACATTGTCCGCCGGACTCGGAATGGGCCGAGACTTTGCGAGGCCCCTCCGTGTGCCAAAAATAGGCCGCGGGCACAGCCGCGCCCAAAAACGAGCGACCGAAGGCCGGGGCCCCAAGTTCGTCCAGCGGAAAAAATGCCCCAAAAACGGGTGTGCTATAGCCTTGGGGCGTGGGGCTGGCGAACTTCGTCCGCCGGACTCGGAATGGGCCGAGACTTTGCGAGGCCCCTCCGTGTGCCAAAAATAGGCCGCGGGCAAAGCCGCGCCCAAAAACGAGCGACTGAAGGCCGGGGCCCCAAGTTCGTCCAGCGGAAAAATGCCCCAAAAACGGGTGTGCTATAGCCTTGGGGCGTGGGGCTGGCGAACTTCGTCCGCCGGACTCGGAATGGGCCGAGACTTTGCGAGGCCCCTCCGTGTGCCGAAAATAGGTCGCGGGCAAAGCCGCGCCCAAAAACAAGCGACCGAAGGCCGGGGCCCCAAGTTCGTCCAGCGGAAAAATGCCCCAAAAACGGGTGTGCTATAGCCTTGGGGCGTGGGGCTGGCGAACTTCGTCCGCCGGACTCGGAATGGGCCGAGACTTTGCGAGGCCCCTCCGTTTGCCAAAAATAGGCCGCGGGCAAAGCCGCGCCCAAAAACGAGCGACCGAAGGCCGGGGCCCCAAGTACGTCCAGCGGAAAAATGCCCCAAAAACGGGTGTGCTATAGCGTTGGGGCGTGGGGCTGGCGAACTTCGTCCGCCGGACTCGGAATGGGCCGAGACCTTGCAAGGCCCCTCCGTGTGCCAAAAATAGGCCGCAGCCACTGCCGCGCCCAAAAACGAGCGACCGAAGGCCGGGGCCCCAAGTTCGTCCAGCGGAAAAATGCCCCAAAAACGGGTGTGCTATAGCCTTGGGGCGTGGGGCTGGCGAACTTCGTCCGCCGGACTCGGAATGGGCCGAGACTTTGCGAGGCCCCTCCGTGTGCCAAAAATAGGCCGCGGGCAAAGCCGCGCCCAAAAACGAGCGACCGAAGGCCGGGGCCCCAAGTTCGTCCAGCGGAAAAATGCCCCAAAAACGGGCGTGCTATAGCCTTGGGGCGTGGGGCTGGCGAACTTCGTCCGCCAGACTCGGAATGGGCCGAGACTTTGCGAGGCCCCTCCGTGTGTCAAAAATAGGCCGCGGGCACAGCCGCGCCCAAAAACGAGCGACCGAAGGCCGGGGCCCCAAGTTCGTCCAGCGGAAAAATGCCCCAAAAACGGGTGTGCTATAGCCTTGGGGCGTGGGGCTGGTGAACTTCGTCCGCCGGACTCGGAATGGGCCGAGACTTTGCGAGGCCCCTCCGTGTGCCAAAAATAGGCCGCGGGCAAAGCCGCGCCCAAAAACGAGCGACCGAAGGCCGGGGCCCCAAGTACGTCCAGCGGAAAAATGCCCCAAAAACGGGTGTGCTATAGCGTTGGGGCGTGGGGCTGGCGAACTTCGTCCGCCGGACTCGGAATGGGCCGAGACCTTGCGAGGCCCCTCCGTGTGCCAAAAATAGGCCGCAGCCACTGCCGCGCCCAAAAACGAGCGACCGAAGGCCGGGGCCCCAAGATCGTCCAGCGGAAAAATGCCCCAAAAACGGGTGTGCTATAGCCTTGGGGCGTGGGGCTGGCGAACTTCGTCCGCCGGACATGGAATGGGCCGAGACTTTGCGAGGCCCCTCCGTGTGCCAAAAATAGGCCGCGGGCAAAGCCGCGCCCAAAAACGAGCGACCGAAGGCCGGGGCCCCAAGTTCGTCCAGCGGAAAAATGCCCCAAAAACGGGCGTGCTATAGCCTTGGGGCGTGGGGCTGGCGAACTTCGTCCGCCAGACTCGGAATGGGCCGAGACTTTGCGAGGCCCCTCCGTGTGTCAAAAATAGGCCGCGGGCACAGCCGCGCCCAAAAACGAGCGACCGAAGGCCGGGGCCCCAAGTTCGTCCAGCGGAAAAATGCCCCAAAAACGGGTGTGCTATAGCCTTGGGGCGTGGGGCTGGCGAACTTCGTCCGCCGGACTCGGAATGGGCCGAGACTTTGTGAGGCCCCTCCGTGTGCCAAAAATAGGCCTCGGGCAAAGCCGCGCCCAAAAACGAGCGACCGAAGGCCGGGGCCCCAAGTTCGTCCAGCGGAAAAATGCCCCAAAAACGGGTGTGCTATAGCCTTGGGGCGTGGGGCGGGCGAACTTCGTCCGCCGGACTCGGAATGGGCCGAGACTTTGCGAGGCCCCTCCGTGTGCCAAAAATAGGCCGCGGGCAAAGCCGCGCCCAAAAACGAGCGACCGAAGGCCGGGTCCCCAAGTTCGTCCAGCGGAAAAATGCCCCAAAAACGGGCGTGCTATAGCCTTGGGGCGTAGGGCTGGCGAACTTCGTCTGCCAGACTCGGAATGGGCCGAGACTTTGCGAGGCCCCTCCGTGTGTCAAAAATAGGCCGCGGGCACAGCCGCGCCCAAAAACGAGCGACCGAAGGCCGGGGCCCCAAGTTCGTCCAGCGGAAAAATGCCCCAAAAACGGGTGTGCTATAGCCTTGGGGCGTGGGGCTGGTGAACTTCGTCCGCCGGACTCGGAATGGGCCGAGACTTTGCGAGGCCCCTCCGTGTGCCAAAAATAGGCCGCGGGCAAAGCCGCGCCCAAAAACGAGCGACCGAAGGCCGGGGCCCCAAGTTCGTCCAGCGGAAAAATGCCCCAAAAACGGGTGTGCTATAGCCTTGGGGCGTGGGGCTGGCGAACTTCGTCCGCCGGACTCGGAATGGGCCGAGACTTTGCGAGGCCCCTCCGTGTGCCAAAAATAGGCCGCGGGCAAAGCCGCGCCCAAAAACGAGCGACCGAAGGCCGGGGCCCCAAGTACGTCCAGCGGAAAAATGCCCCAAAAACGGGTGTGCTATAGCGTTGGGGCGTGGGGCTGGCGAACTTCGTCCGCCGGACTCGGAATGGGCCGAGACCTTGCGAGGCCCCTCCGTGTGCCAAAAATAGGCCGCAGCCACTGCCGCGCCCAAAAACGAGCGACCGAAGGCCGGGGCCCCAAGATCGTCCAGCGGAAAAATGCCCCAAAAACGGGTGTGCTATAGCCTTGGGGCGTGGGGCTGGCGAACTTCATCCGCCGGACTCGGAATGGGCCGAGACTTTGCGAGGCCCCTCCGTGTGTCAAAAATAGGCCGCGGGCACAGCCGCGCCCAAAAACGAGCGACCGAAGGCCGGGGCCCCAAGTTCGTCCAGCGGAAAAATGCCCCAAAAACGGGTGTGCTATAGCCTTGGGTCGTGGGGCTGGCGAACTTCGTCCGCCGGACTCGGAATGGGCCGAGACTTTGCGAGGCCCCTCCGTGTGCCAAAAATAGGCCGCGGGCAAAGACGCGCCCAAAAACGAGCGACCGAAGGCCGGGGCCCCAAGTTCGTCCAGCGGAAAAATGCCCCAAAAACGGGTGTGCTATAGCCTTGGGGCATGGGGCTGGCGAACTTCGTCCGCCGGACTCGGAATGGGCCGAGGCTTTGCGAGGCCAAAGTCTCGGCCCCTCCGTGTGCCAAAAATAGGCCGCGAGCACAGCCGCGCCCAAAAACGAGCGACCGAAGGCCGGGGCCCCAAGTTCATCCAGCGGAAAAATGCCCCAAAAACGGGTGTGCTATAGCCTTGGGGCGTGGGGCTGGCGAACTTCGTCCGCCGGACTCGGAATGGGCCGAGACTTTACGAGGCCCCTCTGTGTGCCAAAAATAGGCCGTGGGCAAAGCCGCGCCCAAAAACGAGCGACCGAAGGCCGGGGCCCCAAGTTCGTCCAGCGGAAAAATGCCCCAAAAACGGGTGTGCTATAGCCTTGGGGCGTGGGGCTGGCGAACTTCGTCCGCCGGACTCGGAATGGGCCGAGACTTTGCGAGGCCCCACCGTGTGCCAAATATAGGCCGCCGGCAAAGCCGCGCCAAAAAACGAGCGACCGAAGGCCGGGGCCCCAAGTTCGTCCAGCGGAAAAATGCCCCAAAAACGGGTGTGCTATAGCCTTGGGGCGTGGGGCTGGCGAACTTCGTCCGCCAGACTCGGAATGGGCCGAGACTTTGCGAGGCCCCTCCGTGTGCCAAAAATAGGCCGCGGGCACAGCCGCGCCCAAAACGAGCGACCAAAGGCCGGGGCCCCAAGTTCGTCCAGCGGAAAAATGCCCCAAAAACGGGTGTGCTATAGCCTTGGGGCGTGGGAATGGCAAACTTCGTCCGCCGGACTCGGAATGGGCCGAGACTTTGCGAGGCCCCTCCGTGTGCCAAAAATAGGCCGCGGGCACAGCCGCGCCCAAAAACGAGCGACCGAAGGCCGGGGCCCCAAGTTCGTCCAGCGGAAAAATGCCCCAAAAACGGGTGTGCTATAGCCTTGGGGCGTGGGGCCGGCGCACTTCGTCCGCCGGAATCGGAATGGGCCGAGACTTTGCGAGGCCCTCCGTGGTGCCAAAAATAGGCCGCGGGCACAGCCGCGCCCAAAAACGAGCGACCGAAGGTTGGGGCCCCAAGTTCGTCTAGCGGAAAAATGCCCCAAAAACGGGGTGTGCTATAGCCTTGGGGCGTGGGGCCGGCGCACTTCGTCCTCCGGACTCAGAATGGGCCGAGACTTTGCGAGGCCCCTCCGTGTGCCAAAAAAAGGCCGCGGGCACAGCCCGCGCCCAAAAACGAGCGACCGAAGGCCGGGGCCCCAAGTTCGTCCAGCGGAAAAAATGCCCCAAAAACGGGTGTGCTATAGCCTTGGGGCGTGGGGCTGGCGAACTTCGTCCGCCGGACTCGGAATGGGCCGAGACTTTGCGAGGCCCCTCCGTGTGCCAAAAATAGGCCGCCGGCAAAGCCGCGCCCAAAAATGAGCGTCCGAAGGCCGGGGCCCCAAGTTCGTCCAGCGGAAAAATGCCCCAAAAACGGGTGTGCTATAGCCTTGGGGCATGGGGCTGGCGAACTTTGTCCGCCGGACTCGGAATGGGCCGAGACTTTGCGAGGCCCCTCCGTGTGCCAAAAATAGGCCGCGGGCACAGCCGCGCCCAAAAACGAGCGACCGAAGGCCGGGGCCCCAAGTTCGCCCAGCGGAAAGAAAACGCCCCAAAAAAGGGTGTGCTATAGCCTTGGGGCGTGGGGCTGGCGAACTTCGTCCGCCGGACTCGGAATGGGCCGAGACTTTGCAAGGCCCCTCCGTGTGCCAAAAATAGGCCGCGGACAAAGCCGCGCCCAAAAACGAGCGACCGAAGGCCGGGGCCCCAAGTTCGTCCAGCGGAAAAATGCCCCAAAAACGGGTGTGCTATAGCCTTGGGGCGTGGGGCTGGCGAACTTCGTCCGCCGGACTCGGAATGGGCCGAGACTTTGCGAGGCCCCTCCGTGTGCCAAAAATAGGCGGCGGGCACAGCCGCGCCCAAAAACGAGCGACCAAAGGCCGGGGCCCCAAGTTCGTCCAGCGGAAAAATGCCCCAAAAACGGGTGTGCTATAGCCTTGGGGCGTGGGGCTGGCGAACTTCGTCCGCCAGACTCGGAATGGGCCGAGACTTTGCGAGGCCCCTCTGTGTGCCAAAAATAGGCCGCGGGCACAGCCGCGCCCAAAAACGAGCGACCGAAGGCTGGGGCCCCAAGTTCGTTCCAGCGGAAAAATGCCCGAAAAACGGGTGTGCTATAGCCTTGGGGCGTGGGGCTGGCGAACTTCATCCGCCGGACTAGGAATGGGCCGAGACTTTGCGAGGCCCCTCCGTGTGCCAAAAATAGGCCGCGGGCACAGCCGCGCCCAAAAACGAAGCGACCGAAGGCCGGGGCCCCAAGTTCGTCCAGCGGAAAAAATGCCCACAAAACGGGTGTGCTATAGCCTTGGGGCGTGGGGCTGGCGAACTTCGTCCGCCGGACTTGGAATGGGCCGAGACTTTGCGAGGCCCCTCCGCGTGCCGAAAATAGGCCGCGGGCAAAGCCGCGCCCAAAAACGAGCGACCGAAGGCCGGGGCCCCAAGTTCGTCCAGCGGAAAAATGCCCCAAAAACGGGTCTGCTATAGCCTTGGTGTGTGGGGCTGGCGAACTTCGTCCGCCGGACTCGGAATGGGCCGAGACTTTGCGAGGCCCCTCCGTGTGCCAAAAATTGGCCGCGGGCAAAGCCGCGCCCAAAAACGAGCGACCGAAGGCCGGGGCCCCAAGTTCGTCCAGCGGAAAAATGCCCCAAAAACGGGTGTGCTATAGCCTTGGGGCGTGGGGCTGGCGAACTTCGTCCGCCGGACTCGGAATGGGCCGAGACTTTGCGAGGCCCCTCCGTGTGCCAAAAATAGGCCGCCGGCAAAGCCGCGCCCAAAAATGAGCGTCCGAAGGCCGGGGCCCCAAGTTCGTCCAGCGGAAAAATGCCCCAAAAACGGGGTGTGCTATAGCCTTGGGGCATGGGGCTGGCGAACTTCGTCCGCCGGACTCGGAATGGGCCGAGACTTTGCGAGGCCCCTCCGTGTGCCAAAAATAGGCCGCGGGCACAGCCGCGCCCAAAAACGAGCGACCGATGGCCGGGGCCCCCAGTTTGTCCAGCAGAAAAATGCCCCAAAAACGGGTGTGCTATAGCCTTGGGGCGTGGGGCTGGCGAACTTCGTCCGCCGGACTCGGAATGGGCCGAGACTTTGCGAGGCCCCTCCGTGTGCCAAAAATAGGCCGCGGGCACAGCCGCGCCCAAAAACGAGCGACCGAAGGCCGGGGCCCCAAGTTCGTCCAGCGGAAAAACGCCCCAAAAACGGGTGTGCTATAGCCTTGGGGCGTGGGGCTGGCGAACTTCGTCCGCCGGACTCGGAATGGGCCGAGACTTTGCAAGGCCCCTCCGTGTGCCAAAAATAGGCCGCGGACAAAGCCGCGCCCAAAAACGAGCGACCGAAAGCCGGGGCCCCAAGTTCGTCCAGCGGAAAAATGCCCCAAAAACGGGTGTGCTATAGCCTTGGGGCGTGGGGCTGGCGAACTTCGTCCGCCGGACTCGGAATGGGCCGAGACTTTACGAGGCCCCACCAAGTGCCAAAAATAGGCCGCGGGCACAGCCGCGCCCAAAAACGAGCGACCAAAGGCCGGGGCCCCAAGTTCGTCCAGCGGAAAAATGTCCCAAAAACGGGTGTGCTATAGCCTTGGGGCGTGGGGCTTGCGAACTTCGTCCGCCGGACTCGGAATGGGCCGAGACTTTGCGAGGCCCCTCTGTGTGCCAAAAATAGGCCGCGGGCACAGCCGCGCCCAAAAACGAGCGACCGAAGGCTGGGGCCCCAAGTTCGTCCAGCGGAAAAATGCCCGAAAAACGGGTGTGCTATAGCCTTGGGGCGTGGGGCTGGCGAACTTCATCCGCCGGACTAGGAATGGGCCGAGACTTTGCGAGGCCCCTCCGTGTGCCAAAAATAGGCCGCGGGCACAGCCCGCGCCCAAAAACGAGCGACCGAAGGCCGGGGCCCCAAGTTCGTCCAGCGGAAAAATGCCCCAAAAAACGGGTGTGCTATAGCCTTGGGGCGTGGGGCTGGCGAACTTCGTCCGCCGGACTTGGAATGGGCCGAGACTTTGCGAGGCCCCTCCGCGTGCAAAAATAGGCCGCGGGCAAAGCCGCGCCCAAAAACGAGCGACCGAAGGCCGGGGCCCCAAGTTCGTCCAGCGGAAAAATGCCCCAAAAACGGGTCTGCTATAGCCTTGGTGTGTGGGGCTGGCGAACTTCGTCCGCCGGACTCGGAATGGGCCGAGACTTTGCGAGGCCCCTCCGTGTGCCAAAAATAGGCCGCGGGCAAAGCCGCGCCCAAAAACGAGCGACCGAAGGCCGGGGCCCAAGTTCGTCCAGCGGAAAAATGCCCCAAAAACGGGTGTGCTATAGCCTTGGGGCGTGGGGCTGGCGAACTTCGTCCGCCGGACTTGGAATGGGCCGAGACTTTGCGAGGCCCCTCCGTGTGCCAAAAATAGGCCGCGGGCACAGCCGCGCCCAAAAACGAGCGACCGAAGGCCGGGGCCCCAAGTTCGTCCAGCGGAAAAATGCCCGAAAAACGGGTGTGCTATAGCCTTGGGGCGTGGGGCTGGCGGACTTCGTCCGCCGGACTCGGAATGGGCCGAGACTTTGCGAGGCCCCTCCGTGTGCCAAAAATAGGCCGCGGGCACAGCCGCGCCCAAAAACGAGCGACCGAAGGCCGGGGCCCCAAGTTCGTCCAGCGGAAAAATGCCCCAAAAACGGGTGTGCTATAGCCTTGGGGCGTGGGGCTGGCGAACTTCGTCCGCCGGACTCGGAATGGGCCGAGACTTTGCGACGCCAGTTCGCCCGCCGGACTCGGAATGGGCCGAGACTTTGCGAGGCCCCTCCGTGTGCCAAAAATAGGCCGCGGGCAAAGCCGCGCCCAAAAACGAGCGACCGAAGGCCGGGGCCCCAAGTTCGTCCAGCGGAAAAATGCCCCAAAAACGGGTGTGCTATAGCCTTGGGGCATGGGGCGGGCGAACTTCGTCCGCCGGACTCGGAATGGGCCGAGACTTTGCCAGGCCCCTCCGTGTGCCAAAAATAGGCCGCGGGCAAAGCCGCGCCCAAAAACGAGCGACCGAAGGCCGGGGCCCCAAGTTCGTCCAGCGGAAAAATGCCCCAAAAACGGGTGCGCTATAGCCTTGGGGCGTGGGGCTGGCGAACTTCGTCCGCCGGACTCAGAATGGGCCGAGACTTTGCGAGGCCCCCTCCGTGTGCCAAAAATAGGCCGCGGGCACAGCCGCGCCCAAAAACGAGCGACCGAAGGCCGGGGCCCCAAGTTCGTCCAGCGGAAAAATGCCCCAAAAACGGGTGTGCTATAGCCTTGGGGCGTGGGGCTGGCGAACTTCGTCCGCCGGACTCGGAATGGGCCGAGACTTTGCGAGGCCCCTCCGTGTGCCAAAAATAGGCCGCGGGCACAGCCGCGCCCAAAAACGAGAGACCGAAGGCCGGGGCCCCAAGTTCGTCCAGCGGAAAAATGCCCCAAAAACGGGTGTGCTATAGCCTTGGGGCGTGGGGCTGGCGAACTTCGTCTGCCGGACTCGGAATGGGCCAAGACTTTGCGAGGCCCCTCCGGTGCAAAAATAGGCCGCGGGCACAGCCGCGCCAAAAAAACGAGCGACCGAAGGCCGGGGCCCCAAGTTCGTCCAGCGGAAAAATGCCCCAAAATCGGGTGTGCTATAGCCTTGGGGAGTGGGGCTGTCGAACTTCGTCCGCAGGACTCGGAATGGGCCGAGACTTTGCGAGGCCCCTCCGTGTGCCAAAAATAGGCCGCGGGCAAAGCCGCGCCCAAAAACGAGCGAGCCGAAGGCCGGGGCCCCAAGTTCGTCCAGCGGAAAAATGCCCCAAAAACAGGTGTGCTGTAGCCTTGGGGCGTGGGGCTGGCGGACTTCGTCCGCCGGACTCGGAATGGGCCGAGACTTTGCGAGGCCCCTCCTTGTGCCAAAAATAGGCCGTGGGCAAAGCCGCGCCAAAAAACGAGCGACCGAAGGCCGGGGCCCCAAGTTCGTCCAGCGGAAAAATGCCCCAAAAATGGGTGTGCTATAGCCTTGGGGCGTGGGGCTGGCGAACTTCGTCCGCCGGACTCGGAATGGGCCGAGACTTTGAGAGGCCCCTCCGTGTGCCCAAAATAGGCCGCGGGCACAGCCGCGCCCAAAAACGAGCGACCGAAGGCCGGGGCCCCAAGTTCGTCCAGCGGAAAAATGCCCCAAAAACGGGTGTGCTATAGCCTTGGGGCGTGGGGCTGGTGAACTTCGTCCGCCGGACTCGAAATGGGCCGAGACTTTGCGAGGCCCCTCCGTGTGCCAAAAATAGGCCGCGGGCACAGCCGCGCCCAAAAACGAGCGACCGAAGGCCGGGCCCCAAGTTCGTCCAGCGGAAAAATGCCCCAAAAACGGGTGTGCTATAGCCTTGGGGCGTGGGGCTGGCGAACTTCGTCCGCCGGACTCGGAATGGGCCGAGACTTTGCGAGGCCCTCCGTGTGCCAAAAATAGGCCGCGGGCACAGCCGCACCCAAAAACGAGCGACCGAAGGCCGGGGCCCCAAGTTCGTCCAGCGGAAAAATGCCCCAAAAACGGGTGTGCTATAGCCTTGGGGCGTGGGGCTGGCGAACTTCGTCCGCCGGACTCGGAATGGGCCGAGACTTTGCGAGGCCCCTCCGTGTGCCAAAAATAGGCCGCGGGCACAGCCGCACCCAAAAACGAGCGACCGAAGGCCGGGGCCCCAAGTTCGTCCAGCGGAAAAAATGCCCCAAAAACGGGTGTGCTATAGCCTTGGGGCGTGGGGCTGGCGAACTTCGTCCGCCGGACTCAGAATGGGCCGAGACTTTTCGAGCCCCCTCCGTGTGCCAAAAATAGGCCGCGGGCAAAGCCGCGCCCAAAAATGAGCGACCGAAGGCCGGGGCCCCAAGTTCGTCCAGCGGAAAAATGCCCGAAAAACGGGTGTGCTATAGCCTTGGGGCGTGGGGCTGGCGGACTTCGTCCGCCGGACTCGGAATGGGCCGAGACTTTGCGAGGCCCCTCCGTGTGCCAAAAATAGGCCGCGGGCACAGCCGCGTCCAAAAACGAGCGACCGAAGGCCGGGGCCCCAAGTTCGTCCAGCGGAAAAAATGCCCCAAAAACGGGTGTGCTATAGCCTTGGGGCGTGGGGCTGGCGAACTTCGTCCGCCGGACTCGGAATGGGCCGAGACTTTGCGAGGCCCCTCCGTGTGCCAAAAATAGGCCGCGGACAAAGCCGCGCCCAAAAACGAGTGACCGAAGGCCGGGGCCCCAAGTTCGTCCAGCGGAAAAATGCCCCAAAAACAGGTGTGCTGTAGCCTTGGGGCGTGGGGCTGGCGAACTTCGTCCGCCGGACTCGGAATGGGCCGAGACTTTGCGAGGGCCCCTCCGTGTGCCAAAAATAGGCCGCGGGCACAGCCGCTCCCAAAAACGAGCGACCGTAGGCCGGGGCCCCAAGTTCGTCCAGCGGAAAAATGCACAAAAACGGGTGTGCTATAGCCTTGGGGCGTGGGGCTGGCGAACTTCGTCCGCCGGACTCGGAATGGGCCGAGACTTTGCGAGGCCCCTCCGTGTGCCAAAAATAGGCCGCGGGCAAAGCCGCGCCCAAAAACGAGCGACCGAAGGCCGGGGCCCCCAAGTTCGTCCAGCGGAAAAATGCCCCAAAAACGGGTGTGCTATAGCCTTGGGGCGTGGGGCAGGCGAACTTCGTCCGCCGGACTCGGAATGGGCCGAGACTTTGCGAGGCCCCTCCGTGTGCCAAAAATAGGCCGCGGGCACAGCCGCGCCCAAAAACGAGCGACCGAAGGCCGGGGCCCCAAGTTCGTCCAGCGGAAAAATGCCCCAAAAATGGGTGTGCTATAGCCTTGGGGCGTGGGGCTGGCGAACTTCGTCCGCCGGACTCGGAATGGGCCGAGACTTGCGAGGCCCCTCCGTGTGCCAAAAATAGGCCGTGGGCAAAGCCGCGCCCAAAAACGAGCGACCGAAGGCCGGGGCCCCAAGTTCGTCCAGCGGAAAAATGCCCCAAAAACGGGTGTGCTATAGCCTGGGGCGTGGGGCTGGCGAACTTCGTCCGCCGGACTCGGAATGGGCCGAGACTTTGCGAGGCCCCTCCGTGTGCCAAAAATAGGCCGCGGGCAAAGCCGCGCCCAAAAACGAGCGACCGAAGGCCGGGGCCCCAAGTTCGTCCAGCGGAAAAATGCCCCAAAAACGGGTGTGCTATAGCCTCGGGGCGTGGGGCTGGCGACTTCGTCCGCCGGACTCGGAATGGGCCGAGACTTTGCGAGGCCCCTCCGTGTGCCAAAAATAGGCCGTGGGCACAGCCGCGCCCAAAACGAGCGACCGAAGGCCGGGGCCCCAAGTTCGTCCAACGGAAAAAATGCCCCAAAAACGGGTGTGCTATAGCCTTGGGGCGTGGGGCTGCCGAACTTCGTCCGCCGGACTCGGAATGGGCCGAGACTTTGCGAGGCCCCTCCGTGTGCCAAAAATAGGCCGCGGGCAAAGTCGTGCCCAAAAACGAGCGACCGAAGGCCGGGGCCCCAACTTCGTCCAGCGGAAAAATGCCCCAAAAACGGGTGTGCTATAGCCTTGGGGCGTGGGGCCGGCGAACTTCGTCCGCCGGACTCGGAATGGGCCGAGACTTTGCGAGGCCCCTCCGTATGCCAAAAATAGGCCGCGGGCACAGCCGCGCCCAAAAACGAGCGACCGAAGGTCGGGGCCCCAAGTTCGTCCAGCGGAAAAATGCCCCAAAAACGGGTGTGCTATAGCCTTGGGGCGTGGGGCTGGCGAACTTTGTCCGCCGGACTCGGAATGGGCCGAGACTTTGCGAGGCCCCTCCGTGTGCCAAAAATAGGCCGCGGGCACAGCCGCGCCCAAAAACGAACGACCGAAGGCCGGGGGCCCCAAGTTCGTCCAGCGGAAAAATGCCCCAAAAACGGGTGTGCTATAGCCTTGGGGCGTGGGGCTGGCGAACTTCGTCCACCGGACTCGGAATGGGCCGAGCCTTTGCGAGGCCCCTCCGTGTGCCAAAAATAGGCCGCGGGCACAGCCGCGCCCAAAAACGAGCGGACCGAAGGCCGGGGCCCCAAGTTCGTTCAGCGGAAAAATGCCCCAAAAACGGGTGAGCTATAGCCTTGGGGCGTGGGGCTGGCGAACTTCGTCCGCCGGACTCGGAATGGGCCGAGACTTTGCGAGGCCCCTCCGTGTGCCAAAAACAGGCCCGCGGGCAGCAGCCGCGCCCAAAAACGAGCGACCGAAGGCCGGGGCCCCAAGTTCGTCCAGCGGAAAAATGCCCCAAAAAACGGGTGTGCTATAGCCTTGGGGCGTGGGGCTGGCGAACTTCGTCCGCCGCACTAGGAATGGGCCGAGACTTTGCGAGGCCTCTCCGTGTGCCAAAAATAGGCCGTGGGCACAGCCGCGCCCAAAAACGAGCGACCGAAGGCCGGGGCCCCAAGTTCGTCCAGCGGAAAAATGCCCCAAAAACGGGTGTTGCTATAGCCTTGGGGCGTGGGGGCTGGCGAACTTCGTCCGCCGGACTCGGAATGGGCCGAGACTTTACGAGGCCCCTCCGTGTGCCAAAAATAGGCCGCGGGCACAGCCGCGCCCAAAAACGACGCGACCGAAGGCCGGGGCCCCAAGTTCGTCCAGCGGAAAAATGCCCCAAAAACGGGTGTGCTCTAGCCTTGGGGCGTGGGGGCTGGCGAAATTCGTCCGCCGGACTCGGAATGGGCCGAGACTTTGCGAGGCCCCTCCGTGTGCCAAAAATAGGCCGCGGGCACAGCCGCGCCCAAAAACGAGCGACCGAAGGCCCGGGGCCCCCAAGTTCGTCCAGCGGAAAAAATGCCCCAAAACCGGGGTGTGCTATAGCCTTGGGGCGTGGGGCTGGCGAACTTCGTCCGCCGGACTCGGAATGGGCCGAGACTTTGCGAGGCCCCTCCGTCTGCCAAAAATAGGCCGCGGGCACAGCCGCACCCAAAAACGAGGCGACCGAAGGCCGGGGCCCCAAGTTCGTCCAGCGGAAAAATGCCCCAAAAACGGGGTGTGCTATAGCCTTGGGGCGTGGGGCTGGCGAACTTCGTCCGCCGGACTCGGAATGGGCCGAGACTTTGCGAGGCCCCTCCGTGTGCCAAAAATAGGCCGCGGGCACAGCCGCGCCCAAAAACGAGCGACCGAAGGCCGGGGCCCCAAGTTCGTCCAGCGGAAAAATGCCCCAAAAACCGGGGTGTGCTATAGCCTTGGGGCGTGGGGGCTGGCGAACTTCGTCCGCCGGACTAGGAATGGGCCGAGACTTTGCGAGGCCTCTCCGTGTGCCAAAAATAGGCCGTGGGCACAGCCGCGCCAAAAAACGAGCGAGCCGAAGGCCGGGGCCCCAAGTTCGTCCAGCGGAAAAAATGCCCCAAAAACGGGGTGTGCTATAGCCTTGGGGCGTGGGGCTGGCGAACTTCGTCCGCCGGACTCGGAATGGGCCGAGACTTTACGAGGCCCCTCCGTGTGCCAAAAATAGGCCACGGGCACAGCCTGCGCCCAAAATTGAGCGACCGAAGGCCGGGGCCCCAAGTTCGTCCAGCGGAAAAATGCCCCAAAAACGGGTGTGCTCTAGCCTTGGGGCGTGGGGCTGGCGAAATTCGTCCGCCGGACTCGGAATGGGCCGAGACTTTGCGAGGGCCCCTCCGTGTGCCAAAAATAGGCCGCGGGCACAGCCGCGCCCAAAAACGAGCGACCGAAGGCCGGGGCCCCAAGTTCGTCCAGCGGAAAAATGCCCCAAAACCGGGGTGTGCTATAGCCTTGGGGCGTGGGGCTGGCGAACTTCGTCCGCCGGACTCGGAATGGGCCGAGACTTTGCGAGGCCCCCTCCGTCTGCCAAAAATAGGCCGCGGGCACAGCCGCGCCCAAAAACGAGCGACCGAAGGCCGGGGCCCCAAGTTCGTCCAGCGGAAAAATGCCCCAAAAACGGGTGTGCTATAGCCTTGGGGCGTGGGGCTGGCGAACTTCGTCCGCCGGACTCGGAATGGGCCGAGACTTTGCGAGGCCCCCTCCGTGTGCCAAAAATAGGCCGCGGGCACAGCCGCGCCCAAAAAACGAGCGGCCGAAGGCCGGGGCCCCAAGTTCGTCCAGCGGAAAAATGCCCCAAAAACGGGTGTGCTATAGCCTTGGGGCGTGGGGCTGGCGAACTTCGGTCCGCCGGACTAGGAATGGGCCGAGACTTTGCGAGGCCTCTCCGTGTGCCAAAAATAGGCCGTGGGCACAGCCGCGCCCAAAAAACGAGCGACCGAAGGCCGGGGGCCCCAAGTTCGTCCAGCGGAAAAATGCCCCAAAAAACGGGTGTGCTATAGCCTTGGGGCGTGGGGCTGGCGAACTTCGTCCGCCGGACTCGGAATGGGCCGAGACTTTACGAGGCCCCTCCGTGTGCCAAAAAATAGGCCGCGGGCACAGCCGCGCCCAAAAACGAGCGACCGAAGGCCGGGGCCCCAAGTTCGTCCAGCGGAAAAATGCCCCAAAAACGGGGTGTGCTCTAGCCTTGGGGCGTGGGGCGTGGGGGCTGGCGAAATTCGTCCGCCGGACTCGGAATGGGCCGAGACTTTGCGAGGCCCCTCCGGTGTGCCAAAAATAGGCCGCGGGCACAGCCGCGCCCAAAAACGAGCGACCGAAGGCCGGGGCCCCAAGTTCGTCCAGCGGAAAAATTCCCCAAAAACGGGTGTGCTATAGCCTTGGGGCGTGGGGCTGGCGAACTTCGTCCGCCGGACTCGGAATGGGCCGAGACTTTCCGAGGCCCCTCCGTGTGCCAAAAATAGGCCGCGGGCACAGCCGCGCCCAAAAACGAGCGACCGAAGGCCTGGGCCCCAAGTTCGTCCAGCGGAAAAATGCCCCAAAAGCGGGTGTGCTATAGCATTGGGGCGTGGGGCTGGCGAACTTCGTCCGCCGGACTCGGAATGGGCCGAGACTTTGCCAGGCCCCTCCGTGTGCCAAAAATAGGCCGCGGGCACAGCCGCGCCCAAAAACGAGCGACCGAAGGCCGGGGCCCCAAGTTCGTCCAGCGGAAAAACGCCCCAAAAACGGGTGTGCTATAGCCTTGGGGCGTGGGGCTGGCGAACTTCGTCCGCCGCACTCGAAATGGGCCGAGACTTTACGAGGCCTCTCCGTGTGCCAAAAATAGGCCACGGGCAAAGCCGCGCCCAAAAACGAGCGACCGAAGGCCGGGGCCCCAAGTTCGTCCAGCGGAAAAATGCCCCAAAAACGGATGTGTTGTAGCCATGGGGCGTGGGGCTGGCGAACTTCGTCCGCCGGACTCGGAATGGGCCGAGACTTTGCAAGGCCCCTCCGTGTACCCAAACTAGGCCGCGGGCACAGCCGCGCCCAAAAACGAGCGACCGAAGGCCGGGGCCCCCAGTTCGTCCAGCGGAAAAATGCCCCAAAAACGGGTGTGCTATAGCCTTGGGGCGTGGGGCTGGCGAACTTCGTCCGCCGGACTCGAAATGGGCCGAGACTTTGCGAGGCCCCTCCGTGTGCCAAAAATAGGCCGCGGGCACAGCCGCGCCCAAAAACGAGCGACCGAAGGCCGGGGCCCCAAGTTCGTCCAGCGGAAAAACGCCCCAAAAACGGGTGTGCTATAGCCTTGGGGCGTGGGGCTGGCGAACTTCGTCCGCCGCACTCGAAATGGGCCGAGACTTTACGAGGCCTCTCCGTGTGCCAAAAATAGGCCACGGGCAAAGCCGCGCCCAAAAACGAGCGACCGAAGGCCGGGGCCCCAAGTTCGTCCAGCGGAAAAATGCCCCAAAAACGGGTGTGCTATAGCCTTCGGGCGCGGGGCTGGCGAACTTCGTCCGCCGGACTCGGAATGGGGCGAGACTTTGCGAGGCCCCTCCGTGTGCAAAAAATAGGCCGCGGGCACAGCCGCACCCAAAAACGAGCGACCGAAGGCCGGGGCCCCAAGTTCGTCCAGCGGAAAAATGCCCCAAAAACGGATGTGTTGTAGCCATGGGGCGTGGGGCTGGCGAACTTCGTCCGCCGGACTCGGAATGGGCCGAGACTTTGCAAGGCCCCTCCGTGTACCCAAACTAGGCCGCGGGCACAGCCGCGCCCAAAAACGAGCGACCGAAGGCCGGGGCCCCCAGTTCGTCCAGCGGAAAAATGCCCCAAAAACGGGTGTGCTATAGCCTTGGGGCGTGGGGCTGGCGAACTTCGTCCGCCGGACTCGAAATGGGCCGAGACTTTGCGAGGCCCCTCCGTGTGCCAAAAATAGGCCGCGGGCACAGCCGCGCCCAAAAACGAGCGACCGAAGGCCGGGGCCCCAAGTTCGTCCAGCGGAAAAATGCCCCAAAAACGGGTGTGCTATAGCCTTGGGGCGTGGGGCTGGCGAACTTCGTCCGCCGGACTCGGATTGGGCCGAGACTTTGCGAGGCCCCTCCGTGTGTCAACAATAGGCTGCGGGCACAGCCGCGCCCAAAAACGAGCGACCGAAGGCTGGGGCCCCAAGTTCGTCCAGCGGAAAAATGCCCCAAAAACGGGTGTGCTATAGCCTTGGGGCGTGGGGCTGGCGAACTTCATCCACCGGACGTGGAATGGGCCGAGACTTTGCGAGGCCCCTCCGTGTACCAAAAATAGGCCACGGGCAAAGCCGCGCCCAAAAACGAGCGACCGAAGGCCGGGGCCCCAAGTTCGTCCAGCGGAAAAATGCCCCAAAAACGGGTGTGCTATAGCCTTGGGGCGTGGGGCTGGCGAACTTCGTCCGCCGCACTCGGAATGGGCCGAGACTTTACGAGGCCCCTCCGTGTGCCAAAAATAGGCCACGGGCAAAGCCGCGCCCAAAAACGAGCGACCGAAGGCCGGGGCCCCAAGTTCGTCCAGCGGAAAAATGCCCCAAAAACGGGTGTGCTATAGCCTTGGGCCGTGGGGCTGGCGAACTTCGTCCGCCGTACTCGGAATGGGCCGAGACTTTGCGAGGCCCCTCCGTGTGCCAAAAATAGGCCGCGGGCACAGCCGCGCCCAAAAACGAGCGACCGAAGGCCGGGGCCCCAAGTTCGTCCAGCGGAAAAATGCCCCAAAAACGGGTGTGCTATAGCCTTGGGGCGTGGGGCTGGCGAACTTCGTCCGCCGGACTCGGAATGGGCCGAGACTTTGCGAGGCCCCTCCGTGTGCCAAAAATAGGCCGCGGGCACAGCCGCGCCCAAAAACGAGCGACCGAAGGCCGGGGCCCCAAGTTCGTCAAGCGGAAAAATGCCCCAAAAACGGGTGTGCTATAGCCTTGGGGCGTGGGGCTGGCGAACTTCGTCCGCCGGACTCGGAATGGGCCGAGACTTTGCGAGGCCCCTCCGTGTGCTAAAAATAGGCCGCGGGCACAGCCGCGCCCAAAAACGAGCGACCGAAAGCCGGGGCCCCAAGTTCGTCCAGCGGAAAAATGCCCCAAAAACGGGTGTGCTATAGCCTTGGGGCGTGGGGCTGGCGAACTTTGACCGCCGGACTCGGAATGGGCCGAGACTTTGCGAGGCCCCTCCGTGTGCCAAAAATAGGCCGCGGGCACAGCCGCGCCCAAAAACGAGCGACCGAAGGCCGGGGCCCCAAGTTCGTCCAGCGGAAAAATGCCCCAAAAACGGGTGTGCTATAGCCTCGGGGCGTGGGGCTGGCGAACTTCGTCCGCCGGACTCAGAATGGGCCGAGACTTTGCGAGGCCCCTCCGTGTGCCAATAATAGGCTGCGGGCACAGCCGCGCCCAAAAACGAGCGACCGAAGGCCGGGGCCCCAAGTTCGTCCAGCGGAAAAATACCCAAAAACGGGTGTGCTATAGCCTTGGGGCGTGGGGCTGGCGAACTTTGACCGCCGGACTCAGAATGGGCCGAGACTTTGCGAGGCCCCTCCGTGTGCCAAAAATAGGCCGCGGACACAGCCGCGCCCAAAAACGAGCGACCGAAGGCCGGGGCCCCAAGTTCGTCCAGCGGAAAAATGCCCCAAAAACGGGTGTGCTATAGCCTTGGGGCGTGGGGCTGGCGAACTTCGTCCGCCGGACTCGGAATGGGCTGAGACTTTGCGAGGCCCCTCCGTGTGCCAAAAATAGGCCGCGGGCAAAGCCGCGCCCAAAAACGAGCGACCGAAGGCCGGGGCCCCAAGTTCGTCCAGCGGAAAAATGCCCCAAAAACGGGTGTGCTATAGCCTTGGGGCGTGGGGCTGGCGAACTTCGTCCGCCGGACTCGGAATGGCCCGAGACTTTGCGAGGCCCCTCCGTGTGCCAAAAATAGGCCGCGGGCACAGCCGCGCCCAAAAACGAGCGACCGAAGGCCGGGGCCACAAGTTCGTCCAGCGGAAAAATGTCCCAAAAACGGGTGCGCTATAGCCTTGGGGCGTGGGGCTGGCGAACTTCGTCCGCCGGACTCGGAATGGGCCGAGACTTTGCGAGGCCCCTCCGTGTACCAAAAATAGGCCGTGGGCACAGCCGCGCCCAAAAACGAGCGACTGAAGGCCGGGGCCCCAAGTTCGTCCAGCGGAAAAATGCCCCAAAAACGGGTGTGCTACAGCCTTGGGGCGTGGGGCTGGCGAACTTCGTCCGCCGGACTCGGAATGGGCCGAGACTTTGCGAGGCCCATCCGTGTGCCAAAAATAGGCCGCGGGCACAGCCGCGCCCAAAAACGAGCGACCGAAGGCCGGGGCCCCAAGTTCGTCCAGCGGAAAAATGCCCCAAAAACGGGTGTGCTATAGCCTTGGGGCGTGGGGCTGGCGAACTTTGACCGCCGGACTCAGAATGGGCCGAGACTTTGCGAGGCCCCTCCGTGTGCCAAAAATAGGCCGCGGGCACAGCCGCGCCCAAAAACGAGCGACCGAAGGCCGGGGCCCCAAGTTCGTCCAGCGGAAAAATGCCCCAAAAACGGGTGTGCTATAGCCTTGGGGCGTGGGGCTGGCGAACTTCGTCCGCCGGACTCGGAATGGGCTGAGACTTTGCGAGGCCCCTCCGTGTGCCAAAAATAGGCCGCGGGCACAGCCGCGCCCAAAAACGAGCGACCGAAGGCCGGGGCCCCAAGTTCGTCCAGCGGAAAAATGCCCCAAAAACGGGTGTGCTATAGCCTTGGGGCGTGGGGCTGGCGAACTTCGTCCGCCGGACTCGGAATGGGCCGAGACTTTGCGAGGCCCCTCCGTGTGCCAAAAATAGGCCGCGGGCACAGCCGCGCCCAAAAACGAGCGACCGAAGGCCGGGGCCCCAAGTTCGTCCAGCGGAAAAATGCCCCAAAAACGGGTGTGCTATAGCCTCGGGGCGTGGGGCTGGCGAACTTCGTCCGCCGGGCTCAGAATGGGCCGAGACTTTGCGAGGCCCCTCCGTGTGCCAAAAATAGGCTGCGGGCACAGCCGCGCCCAAAAACGAGCGACCGAAGGCCGGGGCCCCAAGTTCGTCCAGCGGAAAAATACCCAAAAACGGGTGTGCTATAGCCTTGGGGCGTGGGGCCGGCGAACTTCGTCCGCCGGACTGGGAATGGGCCGAGACTTTGCGAGGCCCCTCCGTGTGCCAAAAATAGGCCGCGGGCACAGCCGCGCCCAAAAACGAGCGACCGAAGGCCGGGGCCCCAAGTTCGTCCAGCGGAAAAATGCCCCAAAAACGGGTGTGCTATAGCCTTGGGCCGTGGGGCTGGCGAACTTCGTCCGTCGGACTCGGAATGGGCTGAGACTTTGCGAGGCCCCTCCGTGTGCCAAAAATAGGCCACGGGCACAGCCGCGCCCAAAAACGAGCGACCGAAGGCCGGGGCCCCAAGTTCGTCCAGCGGAAAAATGCCCCAAAAACGGGTGTGCTATAGCCTTGGGGCGTGGGGCTGGCGAACTTCGTCCGCCGCACTCGGAATGGGCCGAGACTTTACGAGGCCCCTCCGTGTGCCAAAAATAGGCCGCGGGCAAAGCCGCGCCCAAAAACGAGCGACCGAAGGCCGGGGCCCCAAGTTCGTCCAGCGGAAAAATGCCCCAAAAACGGGTGTGCTATAGCCTTGGGCCGTGGGGCTGGCGAACTTCGTCCGCCGTACTCGGAATGGGCCGAGACTTTGCGAGGCCCCTCCGTGTGCCAAAAATAGGCCGCGGGCACAGCCGCGCCCAAAAACGAGCGACCGAAGGCCGGGGCCCCAAGTTCGTCCAGCGGAAAAATGCCCCAAAAACGGGTGTGCTATAGCCTTGGGGCGTGGGGCTGGCGAACTTCGTCCGCCGGACTCGGAATGGGCCGAGACTTTGCGAGGCCCCTCCGTGTGCCAAAAATAGGCCGCGGGCACAGCCGCGCCCAAAAACGAGCGACCGAAGGCCGGGGCCCCAAGTTCGTCAAGCGGAAAAATGCCCCAAAAACGGGTGTGCTATAGCCTTGGGGCGTGGGGCTGGCGAACTTCGTCCGCCGGACTCGGAATGGGCCGAGACTTTGCGAGGCCCCTCCGTGTGCTAAAAATAGGCCGCGGGCACAGCCGCGCCCAAAAACGAGCGACCGAAAGCCGGGGCCCCAAGTTCGTCCAGCGGAAAAATGCCCCAAAAACGGGTGTGCTATAGCCTTGGGGCGTGGGGCTGGCGAACTTTGACCGCCGGACTCGGAATGGGCCGAGACTTTGCGAGGCCCCTCCGTGTGCCAAAAATAGGCCGCGGGCACAGCCGCGCCCAAAAACGAGCGACCGAAGGCCGGGGCCCCAAGTTCGTCCAGCGGAAAAATGCCCCAAAAACGGGTGTGCTATAGCCTCGGGGCGTGGGGCTGGCGAACTTCGTCCGCCGGACTCAGAATGGGCCGAGACTTTGCGAGGCCCCTCCGTGTGCCAATAATAGGCTGCGGGCACAGCCGCGCCCAAAAACGAGCGACCGAAGGCCGGGGCCCCAAGTTCGTCCAGCGGAAAAATACCCAAAAACGGGTGTGCTATAGCCTTGGGGCGTGGGGCTGGCGAACTTTGACCGCCGGACTCAGAATGGGCCGAGACTTTGCGAGGCCCCTCCGTGTGCCAAAAATAGGCCGCGGACACAGCCGCGCCCAAAAACGAGCGACCGAAGGCCGGGGCCCCAAGTTCGTCCAGCGGAAAAATGCCCCAAAAACGGGTGTGCTATAGCCTTGGGGCGTGGGGCTGGCGAACTTCGTCCGCCGGACTCGGAATGGGCTGAGACTTTGCGAGGCCCCTCCGTGTGCCAAAAATAGGCCGCGGGCAAAGCCGCGCCCAAAAACGAGCGACCGAAGGCCGGGGCCCCAAGTTCGTCCAGCGGAAAAATGCCCCAAAAACGGGTGTGCTATAGCCTTGGGGCGTGGGGCTGGCGAACTTCGTCCGCCGGACTCGGAATGGCCCGAGACTTTGCGAGGCCCCTCCGTGTGCCAAAAATAGGCCGCGGGCACAGCCGCGCCCAAAAACGAGCGACCGAAGGCCGGGGCCACAAGTTCGTCCAGCGGAAAAATGTCCCAAAAACGGGTGCGCTATAGCCTTGGGGCGTGGGGCTGGCGAACTTCGTCCGCCGGACTCGGAATGGGCCGAGACTTTGCGAGGCCCCTCCGTGTACCAAAAATAGGCCGTGGGCACAGCCGCGCCCAAAAACGAGCGACTGAAGGCCGGGGCCCCAAGTTCGTCCAGCGGAAAAATGCCCCAAAAACGGGTGTGCTACAGCCTTGGGGCGTGGGGCTGGCGAACTTCGTCCGCCGGACTCGGAATGGGCCGAGACTTTGCGAGGCCCATCCGTGTGCCAAAAATAGGCCGCGGGCACAGCCGCGCCCAAAAACGAGCGACCGAAGGCCGGGGCCCCAAGTTCGTCCAGCGGAAAAATGCCCCAAAAACGGGTGTGCTATAGCCTTGGGGCGTGGGGCTGGCGAACTTTGACCGCCGGACTCAGAATGGGCCGAGACTTTGCGAGGCCCCTCCGTGTGCCAAAAATAGGCCGCGGGCACAGCCGCGCCCAAAAACGAGCGACCGAAGGCCGGGGCCCCAAGTTCGTCCAGCGGAAAAATGCCCCAAAAACGGGTGTGCTATAGCCTTGGGGCGTGGGGCTGGCGAACTTCGTCCGCCGGACTCGGAATGGGCTGAGACTTTGCGAGGCCCCTCCGTGTGCCAAAAATAGGCCGCGGGCACAGCCGCGCCCAAAAACGAGCGACCGAAGGCCGGGGCCCCAAGTTCGTCCAGCGGAAAAATGCCCCAAAAACGGGTGTGCTATAGCCTTGGGGCGTGGGGCTGGCGAACTTCGTCCGCCGGACTCGGAATGGGCCGAGACTTTGCGAGGCCCCTCCGTGTGCCAAAAATAGGCCGCGGGCACAGCCGCGCCCAAAAACGAGCGACCGAAGGCCGGGGCCCCAAGTTCGTCCAGCGGAAAAATGCCCCAAAAACGGGTGTGCTATAGCCTCGGGGCGTGGGGCTGGCGAACTTCGTCCGCCGGGCTCAGAATGGGCCGAGACTTTGCGAGGCCCCTCCGTGTGCCAAAAATAGGCTGCGGGCACAGCCGCGCCCAAAAACGAGCGACCGAAGGCCGGGGCCCCAAGTTCGTCCAGCGGAAAAATACCCAAAAACGGGTGTGCTATAGCCTTGGGGCGTGGGGCCGGCGAACTTCGTCCGCCGGACTGGGAATGGGCCGAGACTTTGCGAGGCCCCTCCGTGTGCCAAAAATAGGCCGCGGGCACAGCCGCGCCCAAAAACGAGCGACCGAAGGCCGGGGCCCCAAGTTCGTCCAGCGGAAAAATGCCCCAAAAACGGGTGTGCTATAGCCTTGGGCCGTGGGGCTGGCGAACTTCGTCCGTCGGACTCGGAATGGGCTGAGACTTTGCGAGGCCCCTCCGTGTGCCAAAAATAGGCCACGGGCACAGCCGCGCCCAAAAACGAGCGACCGAAGGCCGGGGCCCCAAGTTCGTCCAGCGGAAAAATGCCCCAAAAACGGGTGTGCTATAGCCTTGGGGCGTGGGGCTGGCGAACTTTGACCGCCGGACTCAGAATGGGCCGAGACTTTGCGAGGCCCCTCCGTGTGCCAAAAATAGGCCGCGGACACAGCCGCGCCCAAAAACGAGCGACCGAAGGCCGGGGCCCCAAGTTCGTCCAGCGGAAAAATGCCCCAAAAACGGGTGTGCTATAGCCTTGGGGCGTGGGGCTGGCAAACTTCGTCCGCCGGACTCGGAATGGGCTGAGACTTTGCGAGGCCCCTCCGTGTGCCAAAAATAGGCCGCGGGCAAAGCCGCGCCCAAAAACGAGCGACCGAAGGCCGGGGCCCCAAGTTCGTCCAGCGGAAAAATGCCCCAAAAACGGGTGTGCTATAGCCTTGGGGCGTGGGGCTGGCGAACTTCGTCCGCCGGACTCGGAATGGCCCGAGACTTTGCGAGGCCCCTCCGTGTGCCAAAAATAGGCCGCGGGCACAGCCGCGCCCAAAAACGAGCGACCGAAGGCCGGGGCCACAAGTTCGTCCAGCGGAAAAATGTCCCAAAAACGGGTGCGCTATAGCCTTGGGGCGTGGGGCTGGCGAACTTCGTCCGCCGGACTCGGAATGGGCCGAGACTTTGCGAGGCCCCTCCGTGTACCAAAAATAGGCCGTGGGCACAGCCGCGCCCAAAAACGAGCGACTGAAGGCCGGGGCCCCAAGTTCGTCCAGCGGAAAAATGCCCCAAAAACGGGTGTGCTACAGCCTTGGGGCGTGGGGCTGGCGAACTTCGTCCGCCGGACTCGGAATGGGCCGAGACTTTGCGAGGCCCATCCGTGTGCCAAAAATAGGCCGCGGGCACAGCCGCGCCCAAAAACGAGCGACCGAAGGCCGGGGCCCCAAGTTCGTCCAGCGGAAAAATGTCCCAAAAACGGGTGTGCTATAGCCTTGGGGCGTGGGGCTGGCGAACTTCGTCCGCCGGACTCGGAATGGGCCGAGACTTTGCGAGGCCCCTCCGTGTGCCAAAAATAGGCCGCGGGCACAGCCGCGCCCAAAAACGAGCGACCGAACGCCGGGGCCCCAAGTTCGTCCAGCGGAAAAATGCCCCAAAAACGGATGTGCTATAGCCTTGGGGCGTGGGGCTGGCGAACTTCGTCCGCCGGACTCAGAATGGGCCGAGACTTTGCGAGGCCCCTCCGTGTGCCAAAAATAGGCCGCGGGCACAGCCGCGCCCAAAAACGAGCGACCGAAGGCCGGGGCCCCAAGTTCGTCCAGCGGAAAAATGCCCCAAAAACGGGTGTGCTATAGCCTTGGGGAGTGGGGCTGGCGAACTTCGTCCGCCGGACTGGGAATGGGCCGAGACTTTGCGAGGCCCCTCCGTGTGCCAAAAATAGGCCGCGGGCACAGCCGCGCCCAAAAACGAGCGACCGAAGGCCGGGGCCCCAAGTTCGTCCAGCGGAAAAATGCCCCAAAAACGGGTGTGCTATAGCCTTGGGGCGTGGGGCTGGCGAACTTCGTCCGTCGGACTCGGAATGGGCTGAGACTTTGCGAGGCCCCTCCGTGTGCCAAAAATAGGCCACGGGCACAGCCGCGCCCAAAAACGAGCGACCGAAGGCCGGGGCCCCAAGTTCGTCCAGCGGAAAAATGCCCCAAAAACGGGTGTGCTATAGCCTTGGGGCGTGGGGCTGGCGAACTTTGACCGCCGGACTCAGAATGGGCCGAGACTTTGCGAGGCCCCTCCGTGTGCCAAAAATAGGCCGCGGACACAGCCGCGCCCAAAAACGAGCGACCGAAGGCCGGGGCCCCAAGTTCGTCCAGCGGAAAAATGCCCCAAAAACGGGTGTGCTATAGCCTTGGGGCGTGGGGCTGGCGAACTTCGTCCGCCGGACTCGGAATGGGCTGAGACTTTGCGAGGCCCCTCCGTGTGCCAAAAATAGGCCGCGGGCAAAGCCGCGCCCAAAAACGAGCGACCGAAGGCCGGGGCCCCAAGTTCGTCCAGCGGAAAAATGCCCCAAAAACGGGTGTGCTATAGCCTTGGGGCGTGGGGCTGGCGAACTTCGTCCGCCGGACTCGGAATGGCCCGAGACTTTGCGAGGCCCCTCCGTGTGCCAAAAATAGGCCGCGGGCACAGCCGCGCCCAAAAACGAGCGACCGAAGGCCGGGGCCACAAGTTCGTCCAGCGGAAAAATGTCCCAAAAACGGGTGCGCTATAGCCTTGGGGCGTGGGGCTGGCGAACTTCGTCCGCCGGACTCGGAATGGGCCGAGACTTTGCGAGGCCCCTCCGTGTACCAAAAATAGGCCGTGGGCACAGCCGCGCCCAAAAACGAGCGACTGAAGGCCGGGGCCCCAAGTTCGTCCAGCGGAAAAATGCCCCAAAAACGGGTGTGCTACAGCCTTGGGGCGTGGGGCTGGCGAACTTCGTCCGCCGGACTCGGAATGGGCCGAGACTTTGCGAGGCCCATCCGTGTGCCAAAAATAGGCCGCGGGCACAGCCGCGCCCAAAAACGAGCGACCGAAGGCCGGGGCCCCAAGTTCGTCCAGCGGAAAAATGCCCCAAAAACGGGTGTGCTATAGCCTTGGGGCGTGGGGCTGGCGAACTTCGTCCGCCGGACTCGGAATGGGCTGAGACTTTGCGAGGCCCCTCCGTGTGCCAAAAATAGGCCGCGGGCAAAGCCGCGCCCAAAAACGAGCGACCGAAGGCCGGGGCCCCAAGTTCGTCCAGCGGAAAAATGCCCCAAAAACGGGTGTGCTATAGCCTTGGGGCGTGGGGCTGGCGAACTTCGTCCGCCGGACTCGGAATGGCCCGAGACTTTGCGAGGCCCCTCCGTGTGCCAAAAATAGGCCGCGGGCACAGCCGCGCCCAAAAACGAGCGACCGAAGGCCGGGGCCACAAGTTCGTCCAGCGGAAAAATGTCCCAAAAACGGGTGCGCTATAGCCTTGGGGCGTGGGGCTGGCGAACTTCGTCCGCCGGACTCGGAATGGGCCGAGACTTTGCGAGGCCCCTCCGTGTACCAAAAATAGGCCGTGGGCACAGCCGCGCCCAAAAACGAGCGACTGAAGGCCGGGGCCCCAAGTTCGTCCAGCGGAAAAATGCCCCAAAAACGGGTGTGCTACAGCCTTGGGGCGTGGGGCTGGCGAACTTCGTCCGCCGGACTCGGAATGGGCCGAGACTTTGCGAGGCCCATCCGTGTGCCAAAAATAGGCCGCGGGCACAGCCGCGCCCAAAAACGAGCGACCGAAGGCCGGGGCCCCAAGTTCGTCCAGCGGAAAAATGCCCCAAAAACGGGTGTGCTATAGCCTTGGGGCGTGGGGCTGGCGCACTTCGTCCGCCAGACTCAGAATGGGCCGAGACTTTGCGAGGCCCCTCCGTGTGCCAAAAATAGGCCGCGGGCACAGCCGCGCCCAAAAACGAGCGACCGAACGCCGGGGCCCCAAGTTCGTCCAGCGGAAGAATGCCCCAAAAACGGGTGTGCTATAGCCTTGGGGCGTGGGGCTGGCGAACTACGTCCGCCGGACTCGGAATGGGCCGAGACTTTGCGAGGCCCCTCCGTGTGCCAAAAATAGGCCGCGGGCACAGCCGCGCCCAAAAACGAGTGACCGAAGGCCGGGGCCCCATGTTCGTCCAGCGGAAAAAGGCCCCAAAAACGGGTGTGCTATAGCCTTGGGGCGTGGGGCTGGCGAACTTCGTCCGCCGGACTCGGAATGGGCCGAGACTTTGTGAGGCCCCTCCGTGTGCCAAAAATAGGCCGCGGGCACAGCCGCGCCCAAAAACGAGCGGCCGAAGGCCGGGGCCCCAAGTTCGTCGAGCGGAAAAATGCCCCAAAAACGGGTGTGCTATAGCCTTGGGGCGTGGGGCTGGCGAACTTCGTCCGCCGGACTCGGAATGGGCCGAGACTTTGCGAGGCCCCTCCGTGTGCCAAAAATAGGCCGCGGGCACAGCCGAGCCCAAAAACGAGCGACCGAAGGCCAGGGCCCCAAGTTCGTCCAGCGGAAAAATGCCCCAAAAACGGGTGTGCTACAGCCTTGGGGCGTGGGGCTGCCGAACTTCGTCCGCCGGACTCGGAATGGGCCAAGACTTTGTGAGGCCCATCCGTGTGCCAAAAATAGGCCGCGGGCACAGCCGCGCCCAAAAACGAGCGACCGAAGGCCAGGGCCCCAAGTTCGTCCAGCGGAAAAATGCCCCAAAAACGGGTGCGCTATAGCCTTGGGGCGTGGGGCTGGCGAACTTCGTCCGCCGGACTCGGAATGGGCCGAGACTTTGCGAGGCCCCTCCGTGTGCCAAAAATACGCCGCGGGCACAGCCGCGCCCAAAAACGAGTGACCAAAGGCCGGGGCCCCAAGTTCGTCCAGCGGAAGAATGCCCCAAAAACGGGTGTGCTATAGCCTTGGGGCGTGGGGCTGGCGAACTTCGTCCGCCGGACGTGGGGATGGGCCGAGACTTTGCAAAGCCCCTGCGTGTGCCAAAAATAGACCGCGGGCACAGCCGCGCCCAAAAACGAGCGACCGAAGGCCTGGGCCCCAAGTTCGTCCAGCGGAAAAATGCCCCAAAAACGGGTGTGCTATAGCCTTGGGGCGTGGGGCTGCCGAACTTCGTCCGCCGGACTCGGAATTGGCCGAGACTTTGCGAGGCCCCTCCGTGTGCCAAAAATAGGCCGCGGGCACAGCCGCGCCCAAAAACGAGCGACCGAAGGCCGGGGCCCCAAGTTCGTCCAGCGGAAAAATGCCCCAAAAATGGGTGTGCTACAGCCTTGGGGCGTGGGGCCGGCGAACTTCGTCCGCCGGACTCGGAATGGGCCGAGACTTTGCGAAGCCCCTGCGTGTGCGAAAAATAGGCCGCGGGCACAGCCGCGCCCAAAAACGAGCGACCGAAGGCCGGGGCCCCAAGTTCGTCCAGCGGAAAAATGCCCCAAAAACGGTTGTGCTATAGCCTTGGGGCGTGGGGCTGGCGCACTTCGTCCGCCAGACTCGGAATGGGCCGAGACTTTGCGATGCCCCTCCGTGTGCCAAAAATAGGCCGCGGGCACAGCCGCGCCCAAAAACGAGCGACCGAAGGCCGGGGCCCCAAGTTCGTCCAGCGGAAAAATGCCCCAAAAACGGGTGTGCTATAGCCTTGGGGCTTGGGGCTGGCGAACTTCGTCCGCCGGACTCGGAATGGGCCGAGACTTTGCGAGGCCCCTCCGTATGCCAAAAATAGGCCGCGGGCACAGCCGCGCCCAAAAACGAGCGACCGAAGGCCGGGGCCCCAAGTTCGTCCAGCAGAAAAATGCCCCAAAAACGGGTGTGCTATAGCCTTGGGGCGTGGGGCTGGCGAACTTCGTCCGCCGGACTCGGAATGGGCCGAGACTTTGCGAGGCCCCTCCGTGTGCCAAAAATAGGCCGCGGGCACAGCCGCGCCCAAAAACGAGCGACCGAAGGCCGGGGCCCCAAGTTCGTCCAGCGGAAAAATGCCCCAAAAACGGGTGTGCTATAGCCTTGGGGCGTGGGGCTGGCGAACTTCGTCCGCCGGACTCGGAATGGGCCGAGACTTTGCGAGGCCCCTCCGTGTGCCAAAAATAGGCCGCGGGCACAGCCGCGCCCAAAAACGAGCGACCGAAGGCCGGGGCCCCAAGTTCGTCCAGCGGAAAAATGCCCCAAAAACGGGTGTGCTATAGCCTTGGGGCGTGGGGCTGGCGAACTTCGTCCGCCGGACTCGGAATGGGCCGAGACTTTGCGAGGCCCCTCCGTGTGCCAAAAATAGGCTGCGGCCACAACCGCGCCCAAAAACGAGGGACCGAAGGCCGGGGCCCCAAGTTCGTCCAGCGGAAAAATGCCCCAAAAACGGGTGTGCTATAGCCTTGGGGCGTGGGGCGGGCGAACTTCGTCCGCCGGACTCGGAATGGGCCGAGACTTTGCGAGGCCCCTCCGTGTGCCTAAAATAGGCCACGGGCACAGCCGCGCCCAAAAACGAGCGACCGAAGGCCGGGGCCCCAAGTTCGTCCAGCGGAAAAATGCCCCAAAAACGGGTGTGCTATAGCCTTGGGGCGTGGGGCTGGCGAACTTCGTCCGCCGGACTCGGAATGGGCCGAGACTTTGCGAGGCCCCTCCGTGTGCCAAAAATAGGCCGCGGGCACAGCGGCGCCCAAAAACGAGCGACCGAAGGCAGGGCCCCAAGTTCGTCCAGCGGAAAAATGCCCCAAAAACGGGTGTGCTATAGCCTTGGGGCGTGGGGCTGGCGAACTTCGTCCGCCGGACTCGGAATGGGCCGAGACTTTGCGAGGCCCCTCCGTGTGCCAAAAATAGGTCGCGGGCACAGCCGCGCCCAAAATCGAGCGACCGAAGGCCGGGGCCCAAGTTCGTCCAGCGGAAAAATGCCCCAAAAACGGGTGTGCTATAGCCTTGGGGCGTGGGGCTGGCGAACTTCGTCCGCCGGACTCGGAATGGGCCGAGACTTTGCGAGGCCCCTCCGTGTGCCAAAAATAGGCCGCGGGCACAGCCGCGCCCAAAAACGAGCGACCGAAGGCCGGGGCCCCAAGTTCGTCCAGCGGAAAAATGCCCCAAAAACGGGTGTGCTACATCCTTGGGGCGTGGGGCTGGCGAACTTCGTCCGCCGGACTCGGAATGGGCCGAGACTTTGCGAGGCCCCTCCGTGTGCCAAAAATAGGCCGCGGGCACAGCCGCGCCCAAAAACGAGCGACCAAAGGCCGGGGCCCCAAGTTCGTCCAGCGGAAAAATGCCCCAAAAACGGGTGTGCTACAGCCTTGGGGCGTGGGGCTGGCGAACTTCGTCCGCCGGACTCGGAATGGGCCGAGACTTTGCGAGGCCCCTCCGTGTGCCAAAAATAGGCCGCGGGCACAGCCGCGCCCAAAAATGAGCGACCGAAGGCCGGGGCCCCAAGTTCGTCCTGCGGAAAAATGCCCCAAAAACAGGTGTGCTATAGCCTTGGGGCGTGGGGCGGGAGAACTTCGTCCGCCGGACTCGGAATGGGCCGAGACTTTGCGAGGCCCCTCCGTGTGCCAAAAATAGGCCGCGGGCACAGCCGCGCCCAAAAACGAGCGACCGAAGGCCGGGGCCCCAAGTTCGTCCAGCGGAAAAATGCCCCAAAAACGGGTGTGCTATAGCCTTGGGGCGTGGGGCTGGCGAACTTCGTCCGCCGGACTCGGAATGGGCCGAGACTTTGCGAGGCCCCTCCGTGTGCCAAAAATAGGCCGCGGGCACAACCGCGCCCAAAAACGAGGGACCGAAGGCCGGGGCCCCAAGTTCGTCCAGCGGAAAAATGCCCCAAAAACGGGTGTGCTATAGCTTTGGGGCGTGGGGCGGGCGAACTTCGTCCGCCGGACTCGGAATGGGCCGAGACTTTGCGAGGCCCCTCCGTGTGCCAAAAATAGGCCGCGGGCACAGCCGCGCCCAAAAACGAGCGACCGAAGGCCGGGGCCCCAAGTTCGTCCAGCGGAAAAATGCCCCAAAAACGGGTGTGCTATAGCCTTGGAGCGTGGGGCTGGCGAACTTCGTCCGCCGGACTCGGAATGGGCCGAGACTTTGCGAGGCCCCTCCGTGTGCCAAAAATAGGCCGCCGGCACAGCCGCGCCCAAAAACGAGCGACCGAAGGCCGGGGCGCCAAGTTCGTCCAGCGGAAAAATGCCCCAAAAACGGGTGTGCTATAGCCTTGGGGCGTGGGGCTGGCAAACTTCGTCCGCCGGACTCGGAATGGGCCGAGACTTTGCGAGGCCCCTCCGTGTGCCAAAAATAGGCCGCGGGCACAGCCGCGCCCAAAAACGAGCGACCGAAGGCCGGGGCCCCAAGTTCGTCCAGCGGAAAAATGCCCCAAAAACGGGTGTGCTATAGCCTTGGGGCGTGGGGCTGGCGAACTTCATCCGCCGGACTCGGAATGGGCCGAGACTTTGCGAGGCCCCTCCGTGTGCCAAAAATAGGCCGCGGGCACAGCCGCGCCCAAAAATGAGCGACCGAAGGCCGGGGCCCCAAGTTCGTCCAGCGGAAAAATGCCCCAAAAACGGGTGTGCTATAGCCTTGGGGCGTGGGGCGGGCGAACTTCGTCCGCCGGACTCGGAATGGGCCGAGACTTTGCGAGGCCCCTCCGTGTGCCAAAAATAGGCCGCGGGCACAGCCGCGCCCAAAAACGAGCGACCGAAGGCCGGGGCCCCAAGTTCGACCAGCGGAAAAATGCCCCAAAAACGGGTGTGCTATAGCCTTGGGGCGTGGGGCTGGCGAACTTCGTCCGCCGGACTCGGAATGGGCCGAGACTTTGCGAGGCCCCTCCGTGTGCCAAAAATAGGCCGCGGGCACAACCGCGCCCAAAAACGAGGGACCGAAGGCCGGGGCCCCAAGTTCGTCCAGCGGAAAAATGCCCCAAAAACGGGTGTGCTATAGCCTTGGGGCGTGGGGCGGGCGAACTTCGTCCGCCGGACTCGGAATGGGCCGAGACTTTGCGAGGCCCCTCCGTGTGCCAAAAATAGGCCACGGGCACAGCCGCGCCCAAAAACGAGCGACCGAAGGCCGGGGCCCCAAGTTCGTCCAGCGGAAAAATGCCCCAAAAACGGGTGTGCTATAGCCTTGGGGCGTGGGGCTGGCGAACTTCGTCCGCCGGACTCGGAATGGGCCGAGACTTTGCGAGGCCCCTCCGTGTGCCAAAAATAGGCCGCGGGCACAGCGGCGCCCAAAAACGAGCGACCGAAGGCCGGGCCCCAAGTTCGTCCAGCGGAAAAATGCCCCAAAAACGGGTGTGCTATAGCCTTGGGGCGTGGGGCTGGCGAACTTCGTCCGCCGGACTCGGAATGGGCCGAGACTTTGCGAGGCCCCTCCGTGTGCCAAAAATAGGTCGCGGGCACAGCCGCGCCCAAAATCGAGCGACCGAAGGCCGGGGCCCCAAGTTTGTCCAGCGGAAAAATGCCCCAAAAACGGGTGTGCTATAGCCTTGGGGCGTGGGGCTGGTGAACTTCGTCCGCCGGACTCGGAATGGGCCGAGACTTTGCGAGGCCCCTCTGTGTGCCAAAAATAGGCCGCGGGCACAGCCGCGCCCAAAATCGAGCGACCGAAGGCCGGGGCCCCAAGTTCGTCCAGCGGAAAAATGCCCCAAAAACGGGTGTGCTATAGCCTTGGGGCGTGGGGCTGGCGAAGATCGTCCACCGGACTCGGAATGGGCCGAGACTTTGCGAGGCCCCTCCGTGTGCCAAAAATAGGCCGCGGGCACAGCCGCGCCCAAAAACGACCGACCGAAGGCCGGGGCCCCAAGTTCGTCCAGCGGAAAAATGCCCCAAAAACGGGTGTGCTATAGCCTTGGGGCGTGGGGCTGGCGAACTTCGTCCGCCGGACTCGGAATGGGCCGAGACTTTGCGAGGCCCCTCCGTGTGCCAAAAATAGGCCGCGGGCACAGCCGCGCCCAAAAACGAGCGACCGAAGGCCGGGGCCCCAAGTTCGTCCAGCGGAAAAATGCCCCAAAAACGGGTGTGCTACAGCCTTGGGGCGTGGGGCTGGCGAACTTCGTCCGCCGGACTCGGAATGGGCCGAGACTTTGCGAGGCCCCCTCCGTGTGCCAAAAATAGGCCGCGGGCACAGCCGCGCCCAAAAACGAGCGACCAAAGGCCGGGGCCCCAAGTTCGTCCAGCGGAAAAATGCCCCAAAAACGGGTGTGCTACAGCCTTGGGGCGTGGGGCTGGCGAACTTCGTCCGCCGGACTCGGAATGGGCCGAGACTTTGCGAGGCCCCTCCGTGTGCCAAAAATAGGCCGCGGGCACAGCCGCGCCCAAAAATGAGCGACCGAAGGCCGGGGCCCCAAGTTCGTCCTGCGGAAAAATGCCCCAAAAACGGGTGTGCTATAGCCTTGGGGCGTGGGGCGGGAGAACTTCGTCCGCCGGACTCGGAATGGGCCGAGACTTTGCGAGGCCCCTCCGTGTGCCAAAAATAGGCTGCGGGCACAGCCGCGCCCAAAAACGAGCGACCGAAGGCCGGGGCCCCAAGTTCGTCCAGCGGAAAAATGCCCCAAAATCGGGTGTGCTACAGCCTTGGGGCGTGGGGCTGGCGAACTTCATCCGCCGGACTCAGAATGGGCCGAGACTTTGCGAGGCCCCTCCGTGTGCCAAAAATAGGCCGCGGGCACAGCCGCGCCCAAAAACGAGCGACCGAAGGCCGGGGGCCCCAAGTTCGTCCAGCGGAAAATGCCCCAAAAACGGGTGTGCTATAGCCTTGGGGCGTGGGGCGGGCGAACTTCGTCCGCCGGACTCGGAATGGGCCGAGACTTTGCGAGGCCCCTCCGTGTGCCAAAAATAGGCCGCGGGCACAGCCGCGCCCAAAAACAAGCGACCGAAGGCCGGGGCCCCAAGTTCGTCCAGCGGAAAAATGCCCCAAAAACGGGTGTGCTATAGCCTTGGGGCGTGGGGCGGGCGAACTTCGTCCGCCGGACTCGGAATGGGCCGAGACTTTGCGAGGCCCCTCCGTGTGCCAAAAATAGGCCGCGGGCACAGCCGCGCCCAAAAACAAGCGACCGAAGGCCAGGGCCCCAAGTTCGTCCAGCGGAAAAATGCCCCAAAAACGGGTGTGCTATAGCCTTGGGGCGTGGGGCTGGCAACCTTCGTCCGCCGGACTCGGAATGGGCCGAGACTTTGCGAGGCCCCTCCGTGTGCCAAAAATAGGCCGCGGGCACAGCCGCGCCCAAAAACGAGCGGACCGAAGGCCGGGGCCCCAAGTTCGTCCAGCGGAAAAATGCCCCAAAAACGGGTGTGCTATAGCCTTGGGGCGTGGGGCTGGCGAACTTCGTCCGCCGGACTCGGAATGGGCCGAGACTTTGCGAGGCCCCTCCGTGTGCCAAAAATAGGCCGCGGGCACAGCCGCGCCCAAAAACGAGCGACCGAAGGCCGGGGCCCCAAGTTCGTCCAGCGGAAAAAATGCCCCAAAAACGGGTGTGCTATAGCCTTGGGGCGTGGGGCTGGCGAACTTCGTCCGCCGGACTCGGAATGGGCCGAGACTTTGCGAGGCCCCTCCGTGTGCCAAAAATAGGCCGCGGGCACAGCCGCGCCCAAAAACGAGCGACCAAAGGCCGGGGCCCCAAGTTCGTCCAGCGGAAAAATGCCCCAAAAACGGGTGTGCTATAGCCTTGGGGCGTGGGGCTGGCGAACTTCGTCCGCCGGACTCGGAATGGGCCGAGACTTTGCGAGGCCCCTCTGTGTGCCAAAAATAGGCCGCGGGCACAACCGCGCCCAAAAACGAGGGACCGAAGGCCGGGGCCCCAAGTTCGTCCAGCGGAAAAATGCCCCAAAAACGGGTGTGCTATAGCTTTGGGGCGTGGGGCGGGCGAACTTCGTCCGCCGGACTCGGAATGGGCCGAGACTTTGCGAGGCCCCTCCGTGTGCCAAAAATAGGCCGCGGGCACAGCCGCGCCCAAAAACGAGCGACCGAAGGCCGGGGCCCCAAGTTCGTCCAGCGGAAAAATGCCCCAAAAACGGGTGTGCTATAGCCTTGGGGCGTGGGGCTGGCGAACTTCGTCCGCCGGACTCGGAATGGGCCGAGACTTTGCGAGGCCCCTCCGTGTGCCAAAAATAGGCCGCCGGCACAGCCGCGCCCAAAAACGAGCGACCGAAGGCCGGGGCCCCAAGTTCGTCCAGCGGAAAAATGCCCCAAAAACGGGTGTGCTATAGCCTTGGGGCGTGGGGCTGGCAAACTTCGTCCGCCGGACTCGGAATGGGCCGAGACTTTGCGAGGCCCCTTCGTGTGCCAAAAATAGGCCGCGGGCACAGCCGCGCCCAAAAACGAGCGACCGAAGGCCGGGGCCCCAAGTTCGTCCAGCGGAAAAATGCCCCAAAAACGGGTGTGCTATAGCCTTGGGGCGTGGGGCGGGCAAACTTCGTCCGCCGGACTCGGAATGGGCCGAGACTTTGCGAGGCCCCTCCGTGTGCCAAAAATAGGCCGCGGGCACAGCCGCGCCCAAAAACGAGCGACCGAAGGCCGGGGCCCCAAGTTCGTCCAGCGGAAAAATGCCCCAAAAATGGGTGTGCTATAGCCTTGGGGCGTGGGGCTGGCGAACTTCGTCCGCCGGACTCGGAATGGGCCGAGACTTTGCGAGGCCCCTCCGTGTGCCAAAAATAGGCCGCGGGCACAACCGCGCCCAAAAACGAGCGACCGAAGGCCGGGGCCCCAAGTTCGTCCAGCGGAAAAATGCCCCAAAAACGGGTGTGCTATAGACTTGGGGCGTGGGGTTGGCGAACTTCGTCCGCCGGACTCGGAATGGGCCGAGACTTTGCGAGGCCCCTCCGTGTGCCAAAAATAGGCCGCGGGCACAGCCGCACCCAAAAACGAGCGACCGAAGGCCGGGGCCCCAAGTTCGTCCAGCGGAAAAATGCCCCAAAAACGGGTGTGCTATAGCCTTGGGGCGTGGGGCGGGCGAACTTCGTCCGCCGGACTCGGAATGGGCCGAGACTTTGCGAGGCCCCTCCGTGTGCCAAAAATAGGCCGCGGGCACAGCCGCACCCAAAAACGAGCGACCGAAGGCCGGGGCCCCAAGTTCGTCCAGCGGAAAAATGCCCCAAAAACGGGTGTGCTATAGCCTTGGGGCGTGGGGCTGGCGAACTTCGTCCGCCAGACTCGGAATGGGCCGAGACTTTGCGAGGCCCCTCCGTGTGCCAAAAATAGGCCGCGGGCAAAGCCGCGCCCAAAAACGAGCGACCGAAGGCCGGGGCCCCAAGTTCGTCCAGCGGAAAAATGCCCCAAAAACGGGTGTGCTATAGCCTTGGGGCGTGGGGCGGGCGAACTTCGTCCGCCGGACTCGGAATGGGCCGAGACTTTGCGAGGCCCCTCCGTGTGCCAAAAATAGGCCGCGGGCACAGCCGCGCCCAAAAACGAGCGACCGAAGGCCGGGGCCCCAAGTTCGTCCAGCGGAAAAATGCCCCAAAAACGGGTGTGCTATAGCCTTGGGGCGTGGAGCTGGCGAACTTCGTCCGCCGGACTCGGAATGGGTCGAGACTTTGCGAGGCCCCTCCGTGTGCCAAAAATAGGCCGCGGGCACAGCCGCGCCCAAAAACGAGCGACCGAAGGCCGGGGCCCCAAGTTCGTCCAGCGGAAAAATGCCCCAAAAATGGGTGTGTTATATAGCCTTGGGGCGTGGGGCTGGCGAACTTCGTCCGCCGGACTCGGAATGGGCCGAGACTTTGCGAGGCCCCTCCGTGTGCCAAAAATAGGCTGCGGTCACAGCCGCGCCCAAAAACGAGCGACCGAAGGCCGGGGCCCCAAGTTCGTCCAGCGGAAAAATGCCCCAAAAACGGGTGTGGTATAGTCTTGGGGCGTGGGGCTGGCGAAGTTCGTCCGCCGGACTCGGAATGGGCCGAGACTTTGCGAGGCCCCTCCGTGTGCCAAAAATAGGCCGCGGGCACAGCCGCGCCCAAAAACGAGGGACCGAAGGCCGGGGCCCCAAGTTCGTCCAGCGGAAAAATGCCCCAAAAACGGGTGTGCTATAGCCTTGGGGCTTGGGGCTGGCGAACTTCGTCCGCCGGACTCGGAATGGGCCGAGACTTTGCGAGGCCCCTCCGTGTGCCAAAAATAGGCCGCGGGCACAGCCGCGCCCAAAAACGATCGACCGAAGGCCGGGGCCCCAAGTTCGTCCAGCGGAAAAATGCCCCAAAAACGGGTGTGCTATAGCCTTGGGGCGTGGGGCTGGCGAACTTCGTCCGCCGGACTCGGAATGGGCCGAGATTTTCGAGGCCCCTCCGTGCGACAAAAATAGGCCGCGGGCACAGCCGCGTCCAAAAACGAGCGACCGAAGGCCGGGGTCCCAAGTTCGTCCAGCGGAAAAATGCCCCAAAAACGGGTGTGCTATAGCCTTGGGGCGTGGGGCTGGCAAACTTCGTCCGCTGGACTCGGAATGGGCCGAGACTTTGTGAGGCCCCTCCGTGTGCCAAAAATAGGCCGCGGGCACAGCCGCGCCCAAAAACGAGTGACCGAAGGCCGGGGCCCCAAGTTCGTCCAGCGGAAAAATGCCCCAAAAACGGGTGTGCTATAGCCTTGGGGCGTGGGGCTGGCGAACTTCGTTCGCCGGACTCGGAATGGGCCGAGACTTTGCGAGGCCCCTCCGTGTGCCAAAAATAGGCCGCGGGCACAGCCGCGCCCAAAAACGAGCGACCGAAGGCCGGGGCCCCAAGTTCGTCCAGCGGAAAAATGCCCCAAAAACGGGTGTGCTATAGCCTTGGGGCGTGGGGCTGGCGAACTTCGTCCGCCGGACTCGGAATGGGCCGAGACTTTGCGAGGCCCCTCCGTGTGCCAAAAATAGGCCGCGGGCACAGCCGCGCCCAAAAACGAGCGACCGAAGGCCGGGGCCCCAAGTTCGTCCAGCGGAAAAATGCCCCAAAAACGGGTGTGCGATAGCCTTGGGGCGTGGGGCTGGCAAACTTCGTCCGCCGGACTCGGAATGGGCCGAGACTTTGCGAGGCCCCTCCGTGTGCCAAAAATAGGCCGCGGGCACAGCCGCGCCCAAAAACCAGCGACCGAAGGCCGGGGCCCCAAGTTCGTCCAGCGGAAAAATGCCCCAAAAACGGGTGTGCTATAGCCTTGGGGCGTGGGGCTGGCGAACTTCGTCCGCCGGACTCGGAATGGGCCGAGACTTTGCGAGGCCCCTCCGTGAGCCAAAAATAGGCCGCGGGAACAGCCGCGCCCAAAAACGAGCGACCGAAGGCCGGGGCCCCAAGTTCGTCCAGCGGAAAAATGCCCCAAAAACGGGTGTGCTATAGCCTTGGGGCGTGGGGCTGGCGAACTTCGTCCGCCAGACTCGGAATGGGCCGAGACTTTGCGAGGCCCGTCCGTGTGCCAAAAATAGGCCGCGGGCACTGCCGCGCCCAAAAACGAGCGACCGAAGGCCGGGGCCCCAAGTTCGTCCAGCAGAAAAATGCCCCAAAAACGGGTGTGCTATAGCCTTGGGGCGTGGGGCTGGCGAACTTCGTCCGCCGGACTCGGAATGGGCCGAGACTTTACGAGGCCCCTCCGTGTGCCAAAAATAGACCGCGGGCACAGCCGCGCCCAAAAACGAGCGACCGAAGGCCGGGGCCCCAAGTTCGTCCAGCGGAAAAATGCCCCAAAAACGGGTGTGCTATAGCCTTGGGGCGTGGGGCTGGCAAACTTCGTCCGCCGGACTCGGAATGGGCCGAGACTTTGCGAGGCCCGTCCGTGTGCCAAAAATAGGCCGCGGGCACAGCCGCGCCCAAAAACGAGCGACCGAAGGCCGGGTCCCCAAGTTCGTCCAGCGGAAAAATGCCCCAAAAACGGGTGTGCTATAGCCTTGGGGCGTGGGGCTGGCGAACTTCGTCCGCCGGACTCGGAATGGGCCGAGAATTTGCGAGGCCCCTCCGTGTGCCAAAAATAGGCCGCGGGCACAGCCGCGCCCAAAAACGAGCGACCGAAGGCCGGGGCCCCAAGTTCGTCCAGCGGAAAAATGCCCCAAAAACGGGTGTGCTATAGCCTTGGGGCGTGGGGCTGGCGAACTTCGTCCGCCGGACTCGGAATGGGCCGAGCCTTTGCGAGGCCCCTCCGTGTGCCAAAAATAGGCCGCGGGCACAGCCGCGCCCAAAATCGAGCGACCGAAGGCCGGGGCCCCAAGTTCGTCCAGCGGAAAAATGCCCCAAAAACGGGTGTCCTATAGCCTTGGGGCGTGGGGCTGGCGAACTTCATCCGCCGGACTCGGAATGGGCCGAGACTTTGCGAGGCCCCTCCGTGTGCCAAAAATAGGCCGCGGGCACAGCCGCGCCCAAAAACGAGCAACCGAAGGCCGGGGCCCCAAGTTCGTCCAGCGGAAAAATGCACCAAAAACGGGTGTGCTATAGCCTTGGGGCGTGGGGTTGGCGAACTTCGTCCGCTGGACTCAGAATGGGCCGAGACTTTGCGAGGCCCCTCCGTGTGCCAAAAATAGGCCGCGGGCACAGCCGCACCCAAAAACGAGCGACCGAAGGCCGGGGCCCCAAGTTCGTCCAGCGGAAAAATGCCCCAAAAACGGGTGTGCTATAGACTTGGGGCGTGGGGTTGGCGAACTTCGTCCGCCGGACTCGGAATGGGCCGAGACTTTGCGAGGCCCCTCCGTGTGCCAAAAATAGGCCGCGGGCACAGCCGCACCCAAAAACGAGAGACCGAAGGCCGGGGCCCCAAGTTCGTCCAGCGGAAAAATGCCCCAAAAACGGGTGTGCTATAGCCGTGGGGCGTGGGGCGGGCGAACTTCGTCCGCCGGACTTAGAATGGGCCGAGACTTTGCGAGGCCCCTCCGTGTGCCAAAAATAGGCCGCGGGCACAGCCGCACCCAAAAACGAGCGACCGAAGGCCGGGGCCCCAAGTTCGTCCAGCGGAAAAATGCCCCAAAAACGGGTGTGCGATAGCCTTGGGGCGTGGGGCTGTCGAACTTCGTCCGCCGGACTCGGAATGGGCCGAGACTTTTCGAGGCCCCTCCGTGTGCCAAAAATAGGCCGCGGGCACAGCCGCGCCCAAAAACGAGCGACCAAAGGCAGGGGCCCCAAGTTCGTCCAGCGGAAAAATGCCCCAAAAACGGGTGTGCTATAGCCTTGGGGCGTGGGGCTGGCGAACTTCGTCCGCCGGACTCGGAATGGGCCGAGACTTTGCCCACCCCCTCCCCGCGACAAAAATAGGCCGCGGGCACAGCCGCGCCCAAAAAAGAGCAGCCGAACCCCTTGGCGCCAAGTTCGTCCTGCGGAAAAATGCCCAAAAAGGGGGTGGGCTATAGCCTTGGGGCGTGGGGCGGGCGAAGTTCGTCCGCCGGACTCGGAATGGGCCGAGACTTTGCCCACCCCCTCCCCGCGCCAAAAATAGGCCGCGGGCACAGCCGCGCCCAAAAAAGAGCAGCCGAACCCATTGGCGCCAAGTTCGTCCTGCGGAAAAATGCCCAAAAAGGGGGTGGGCTATAGCCTTGGGGCGTGGGGCGGGCGAAGTTCGTCCGCCGGACTCGGAATGGGCCGAGACTTTGCCCACCCCCTCCCCGCGCCAAAAATAGGCCGCGGGCACAGCCGCGCCCAAAAAAGAGCAGCCGAACCCCTTGGCGCCAAGTTCGTCCTGCGGAAAAATGCCCAAAAAGGGGGTGGGCTATAGCCTTGGGGCGTGGGGCGGGCGAAGTTCGTCCGCCGGACTCGGAATGGGCCGAGACTTTGCCCACCCCCTCCCCGCGCCAAAAATAGGCCGCGGGCACAGCTGCGCCCAAAAAAGAGCAGCCGAACCCCTTGGCGCCAAGTTCGTCCTGCGGAAAAATGCCCAAAAAGGGGGTGGGCTATAGCCTTGGGGCGTGGGGCGGGCGAAGTTCGTCCGCCGGACTCGGAATGGGCCGAGACTTTGCCCACCCCCTCCCCGCGCCAAAAATAGGCCGCGGGCACAACCGCGCCCAAAAAAGAGCAGCCGAACCCCTTGGCGCCAAGTTCGTCCTGCGGAAAAATGCCCAAAAAGGGGGTGGGCTATAGCCTTGGGGCGTGGGGCGGGCGAAGTTCATCCGCCGGACTCGGAATGGGCCGAGACTTTGCCCACCCCCTCCCCGCGCCAAAAATAGGCCGCGGGCACAGCCGCGCCCAAAAAAGAGCAGCCGAACCCCTTGGCGCCAAGTTCGTCCTGCGGAAAAATGCCCAAAAAGGGGGTGGGCTATAGCTTTGGGGCGTGGGGCGGGCGAAGTTCGTCCGCCGGACTCGGAATGGGCCGAGACTTTGCCCACCCCCTCCCCGCGCCAAAAATAGGCCGCGGGCACAGCCGCGCCCAAAAAAGAGCAGCCGAACCCCTTGGCGCCAAGTTCGTCCTGCGGAAAAATGCCCAAAAAGGGGGTGGGCTATAGCCTTGGGGCGTGGGGCGGGCGAAGTTCGTCCGCCGGACTCGGAATGGGCCGAGACTTTGCCCACCCCCTCCCCGCGCCAAAAATAGGCCGCGGGCACAGCCGCGCCCAAAAAAGAGCAGCCGAACCCCTTGGCGCCAAGTTCGTCCTGCGGAAAAATGCCCAAAAAGGGGGTGGGCTATAGCCTTGGGGCGTGGGGCGGGCGAAGTTCGTCCGCCGGACTCGGAATGGGCCGAGACTTTGCCCACCCCCTCCCCGCGCCAAAAATAGGCCGCGGGCACAGCCGCGCCCAAAAAAGAGCAGCCGAACCCCTTGGCGCCAAGTTCGTCCTGCGGAAAAATGCCCAAAAAGGGGGTGGGCTATAGCCTTGGGGCGTGGGGCGGGCGAAGTTCGTCCGCCGGACTCGGAATGGGCCGAGACTTTTCCCACCCCCTCCCCGCGCCAAAAATAGGCCGCGGGCACAGCCGCGCCCAAAAAAGAGCAGCCGAACCCCTTGGCGCCAAGTTCGTCCTGCGGAAAAATGCCCAAAAAGGGGGTGGGCTATAGCCTTGGGGCGTGGGGCGGGCGAAGTTCGTCCGCCGGACTCGGAATGGGCCGAGACTTTGCCCACCCCCTCCCCGCGCCAAAAATAGGCCGCGGGCACAGCCGCGCCCAAAAAAGAGCAGCCGAACCCCTTGGCGCCAAGTTCGTCCTGCGGAAAAATGCCCAAAAAGGGGGTGGGCTATAGCCTTGGGGCGTGGGGCTGGCGAAGTTCGTCCGCCGGACTCGGAATGGGCCGAGACTTTGCCCACCCCCACCCCGCGCCAAAAATAGGCCGCGGGCACAGCCGCGCCCAAAAAAGAGAAGCCGAACCCCTTGGCGCCAAGTTCGTCCTGCGGAAAAATGCCCAAAAAGGGGGTGGGCTATAGCCTTGGGGCGTGGGGCGGGCGAAGTTCGTCCGCCGGACTCGGAATGGGCCGAGACTTTGCCCACCCCCTCCCCGCGCCAAAAATAGGCCGCGGCCACAGCCGCGCCCAAAAAAGAGCAGCCGAACCCCTTGGCGCCAAGTTCATCCTGCGGAAAAATGCCCAAAAAGGGGATGGGCTATAGCCTTGGGGCGTGGGGCGGGCGAAGTTCGTCCGCTGGACTCGGAATGGGCCGAGACTTTGCCCACCCCCTCCCCGCGCCAAAAATAGGCCGCGGGCACAGCCGCGCCCAAAAAAGAGCAGCCGAACCCCTTGGCGCCAAGTTCGTCCTGCGGAAAAATGCCCAAAAAGGGGGTGGGCTATAGCCTTGGGGCGTGGGGCTGGCGAAGTTCGTCCGCCGGACTCGGAATGGGCCGAGACTTTGCCCACCCCCTCCCCTCGCCAAAAATAGGCCGCGGGCACAGCCGCGCCCAAAAAAGAGAAGCCGAACCCCTTGGCGCCAAGTTCGTCCTGCGGAAAAATGCCCAAAAAGGGGGTGGGCTATAGCCTTGGGGCGTGGGGCGGGCGAAGTTCGTCCGCCGGACTCGGAATGGGCCGAGACTTTGCCCACCCCCTCCCCACGCCAAAAATAGGCCGCGGCCACAGCCGCGCCCAAAAAAGAGCAGCCGAACCCCTTGGCGCCAAGTTCATCCTGCGGAAAAATGCCCAAAAAGGGGATGGGCTATAGCCTTGGGGCGTGGGGCGGGCGAAGTTCGTCCGCCGGACTCGGAATGGGCCGAGACTTTGCCCACCCCCTCCCCGCGCCAAAAATAGGCCGCGGGCACAGCCGCGCCCAAAAAAGAGCAGCCGAACCCCTTGGCGCCAAGTTCGTCCTGCGGAAAAATGCCCAAAAAGGGGGTGGGCTATAGCCTTGGGGCGTGGGGCGGGCGAAGTTCGTCCGCCGGACTCGGAATGTGCCGAGACTTTGCCCACCCCCTCCCCGCGCCAAAAATAGGCCGCGGGCACAGCCGCGCCCAAAAAAGAGCAGCCGAACCCCTTGGCGCCAAGTTCGTCCTGCGGAAAAATGCCCAAAAAGGGGGTGGGCTATAGCCTTGGGGCGTGGGGTGGGCGAAGTTCGTCCGCCGGACTCGGAATGGGCCGAGACTTTGCCCACCCCCTCCCCGCGCCAAAAATAGGCCGCGGGCACAGCCGCGACCAAAAAAGAGCAGCCGAACCCCTTGGCGCCAAGTTCGTCCTGCGGAAAAATGCCCAAAAAGGGGGTGGGCTATAGCCTTGGGGCGTGGGGCGGGCGAAGTTCGTCCGCCGGACTCGGAATGGGCCGAGACTTTGCCCACCCCCTCCCCGCGCCAAAAATAGGCCGCGGGCACAGCCGCGCCCAAAAAAGAGCAGCCGAACCCCTTGGCGCCAAGTTCGTCCTGCGGAAAAATGCCCAAAAAGGGGGTGGGCTATAGCCTTGGGGCGTGGGGCGGGCGAAGTTCGTCCGCCGGACTCGGAATGGGCCGAGACTTTGCCCACCCCCTCCCCGCGCCAAAAATAGGCCGCGGGCACAGCCGCGCCCAAAAAAGAGCAGCCGAACCCCTTGGTGCCAAGTTAGTCCTGCGGAAAAATGCCCAAAAAGGGGGTGGGCTATAGCCTTGGGGCGTGGGGCGGGCGAAGTTCGTCCGCCGGACTCGGAATGGGCCGAGACTTTGCCCACCCCCTCCCCGCGCCAAAAATAGGCCACGGGCACAGCCGCGCCCAAAAAAGAGCAGCCGAACCCCTTGGCGCCAAGTTCGTCCTGCGGAAAAATGCCCAAAAAGGGGGTGGGCTATAGCCTTGGGGCGTGGGGCGGGCGAAGTTCGTCCGCCGGACTCGGAATGGGCCGAGACTTTGCCCACCCCCTCCCCGCGCCAAAAATAGGCCGCGGGCACAGCCGCGCCCAAAAAAGAGCAGCCGAACCCCTTGGCGCCAAGTTCGTCCTGCGGAAAAATGCCCAAAAAGGGGGTGGGCTATAGCCTTGGGGCGTGGGGCGGGCGATGTTCGTCCGCCGGACTCGGAATGGGCCGAGACTTTGCCCACCCCCTCCCCGCGCCAAAAATAGGCCGCGGGCACAGCCGCGCCCAAAAAAGAGCAGCCGAACCCCTTGGCGTCAAGTTCGTCCTGCGGAAAAATGCCCAAAAAGGGGGTGGGCTATAGCCTTGGGGCGTGGGGCAGGCGAAGTTCGTCCGCCGGACTCGGAATGGGCCGAGACTTTGCCCACCCCCTCCCCGCGCCAAAAATAGGCCGCGGGCACAGCCGCGCCCAAAAAAGAGCAGCCGAACCCCTTGGCGCCAAGTTCGTCCTGCGGAAAAATGCCCAAAAAGGGGGTGGGCTATAGCCTTGGGGCGTGGGGCGGGCGAAGTTCGTCCGCCGGACTCGGAATGGGCCGAGACTTTGCCCACCCCCTCCCCGCGCCAAAAATAGGCCGCGGGCACAGCCGCGCCCAAAAAAGAGCAGCCGAACCCCTTGGCGCCAAGTTCGTCCTGCGGAAAAATGCCCAAAAAGGGGGTGGGCTATAGCCTTGGGGCGTGGGGCGGGCGAAGTTCGTCCGCCGGACTCGGAATGGGCCGAGACTTTGCCCACCCCCTCCCCGCGCCAAAAATAGGCCGCGGGCACAGCCGCGCCCAAAAAAGAGCAGCCGAACCCCTTGGCGGCAAGTTCGTCCTGCGGAAAAATGCCCAAAAAGGGGGTGGGCTATAGCCTTGGGGCGTGGGGCGGGCGAAGTTCGTCCGCCGGACTCGGAATGGGCCGAGACTTTGCCCACCCCCTCCCCGCGCCAAAAATAGGCCGCGGGCACAGCCGCGCCCAAAAAAGAGCAGCCGAACCCCTTGGCGCCAAGTTCGTCCTATGGAAAAATGCCCAAAAAGGGGGTGGGCTATAGCCTTGGGGCGTGGGGCGGGCGAAGTTCGTCCGCCGGACTCGGAATGGGCCGAGACTTTGCCCACCCCCTCCCCGCGCCAAAAATAGGCCGCGGGCACAGCCGCGCCCAAAAAAGAGCAGCCGAACCCCTTGGCGCCAAGTTCGTCCAGCGGAAAAATGCCCAAAAAGGGGGTGGGCTATAGCCTTGGGGCGTGGGGCGGGCGAAGTTCGTCCGCCGGACTCGGAATGGGCCGAGACTTTGCCCACCCCCTCCCCGCGCCAAAAATAGGCCGCGGGCACAGCCGCGCCCAAAAAAGAGCAGCCGAACCCCTTGGCGCCAAGTTCGTCCTGCGGAAAAATGCCCAAAAAGGGGGTGGGCTATAGCCTTGGGGCGTGGGGCGGGCGAAGTTCGTCCGCCGGACTCGGAATGGGCCGAGACTTTGCCCACCCCCTCCCCGCGCCAAAAATAGGCCGCGGGCACAGCCGCGCCCAAAAAAGAGCAGCCGAACCCCTTGGCGCCAAGTTCGTCCTGCGGAAAAATGCCCAAAAAGGGGGTGGGCTATAGCCTTGGGGCGTGGGGCGGGCGAAGTTCGTCCGCCGGACTCGGAATGGGCCGAGACTTTGCCCACCCCCTCCCCGCGCCAAAAATAGGCCGCGGGCACAGCCGCGCCCAAAAAAGAGCAGCCGAACCCCTTGGCGCCAAGTTCGTCCTGCGGAAAAATGCCCAAAAAGGGGGTGGGCTATAGCCTTGGGGCGTGGGGCGGGCGAAGTTCGTCCGCCGGACTCGGAATGGGCCGAGACTTTGCCCACCCCCTCCCCGCGCCAAAAATAGGCCGCGGGCACAGCCGCGCCCAAAAAAGAGCAGCCGAACCCCTTGGCGCCAAGTTCGTCCTGCGGAAAAATGCCCAAAAAGGGGGTGGGCTATAGCCTTGGGGCGTGGGGCGGGCGAAGTTCGTCCGCCGGACTCGGAATGGGCCGAGACTTTGCCCACCCCCTCCCCGCGCCAAAAATAGGCCGCGGGCACAGCCGCGCCCAAAAAAGAGCAGCCGAACCCCTTGGCGCCAAGTTCGTCCTGCGGAAAAATGCCCAAAAAGGGGGTGGGCTATAGCCTTGGGGCGTGGGGCGGGCGAAGTTCGTCCGCCGGACTCGGAATGGGCCGAGACTTTGCCCACCCCCTCCCCGCGCCAAAAATAGGCCGCGGGCACAGCCGCGCCCAAAAAAGAGCAGCCGAACCTCTTGGCGCCAAGTTCGTCCTGCGGAAAAATGCCCAAAAAGGGGGTGGGCTATAGCCTTGGGGCGTGGGGCGGGCGAAGTTCGTCCGCCGGACTCGGAATGGGCCGAGACTTTGCCCGCCCCCTCCCCGCGCCAAAAATAGGCTGCGGGCACAGCCGCGCCCAAAAAAGAGCAGCCGAACCCCTTGGCGCCAAGTTCGTCCTGCGGAAAAATGCCCAAAAAGGGGGTGGGCTATAGCCTTGGGACGTGGGGCGGGCGAAGTTCGTCCGCCGGACTCGGAATGGGCCGAGACTTTGCCCACCCCCTCCCCGCGCCAAAAATAGGCCGCGGGCACAGCCGCGCCCAAAAAAGAGCAGCCGAACCCCTTGGCGCCAAGTTCGTCCTGCGGAAAAATGCCCAAAAAGGGGGTGGGCTATAGCCTTGGGGCGTGGGGCGGGCGAAGTTCGTCCGCCGGACTCGGAATGGGCCGAGACTTTGCCCACCCCCTCCCCGCGCCAAAAATAGGCCGCGGGCACAGCCGCGCCCAAAAAAGAGCAGCCGAACCCCTTGGCGCCAAGTTCGTCCTGCGGAAAAATGCCCAAAAAGGGGGTGGGCTATAGCCTTGGGGCGTGGGGCGGGCGAAGTTCGTCCGCCGGACTCGGAATGTGCCGAGACTTTGCCCACCCCCTCCCCGCGCCAAAAATAGGCCGCGGGCACAGCTGCGCCCAAAAAAGAGCAGCCGAACCCCTTGGCGCCAAGTTCGTCCTGCGGAAAAATGCCCAAAAAGGGGGTGGGCTATAGCCTTGGGGCGTGGGGCGGGCGAAGTTCGTCCGCCGGACTCGGAATGGGCCGAGACTTTGCCCACCCCCTCCCCGCGCCAAAAATAGGCCGCGGGCACAGCCGCGCCCAAAAAAGAGCAGCCGAACCCCTTGGCGCCAAGTTCGTCCTGCGGAAAAATGCCCAAAAAGGGGGTGTGCTATAGCCTTGGGGCATGGGGCGGGCGAAGTTCGTCCGCCGGACTCGGAATGGGCCGAGACTTTGCCCACCCCCTCCCCGCGCCAAAAATTGGCCGCGGGCACAGCCGCGCCCAAAAAAGAGCAGCCGAACCCCTTGGCGCCAAGTTCGTCCTGCGGAAAAATGCCCAAAAAGGGGGTGGGCTATAGCCTTGGGGCGTGGGGCGGGCGAAGTTCGTCCGCCGGACTCGGAATGGGCCGAGACTTTGCCCACCCCCTCCCCGCGCCAAAAATAGGCCGCGGGCACAGCCGCGCCCAAAAAAGAGCAGCCGAACCCCTTGGCGCCAAGTTCGTCCTGCGGAAAAATGCCCAAAAAGGGGGTGGGCTATAGCCTTGGGGCGTGGGGCGGGCGAAGTTCGTCCGCCGGACTCGGAATGGGCCGAGACTTTGCCCACCCCCTCCCCGCGCCAAAAATAGGCCGCGGGCACAGCCGCGCCCAAAAAAGGGCAGCCGAACCCCTTGGCGCCAAGTTCATCCTGCGGAAAAATGCCCAAAAAGGGGGTGGGCTATAGCCTTGGGGCGTGGGGCGGGCGAAGTTCATCCGCCGGACTCGGAATGGGCCGAGACTTTGCCCACCCCCTCCCCGCGCCAAAAATAGACCGCGGGCACAGCCGCGCCCAAAAAAGAGCAGCCGAACCCCTTGGCGCCAAGTTCGTCCTGCGGAAAAATGCCCAAAAAGAGGGTGGGCTATAGCCTTGGGGCGTGGGGCGGGCGAAGTTCGTCCGCCGGACTCGGAATGTGCCGAGACTTTGCCCACCCCCCTCCCCGCGCCAAAAATAGGCCGCGGGCACAGCTGCGCCCAAAAAAGAGCAGCCGAACCCCTTGGCGCCAAGTTCGTCCTGCGGAAAAATGCCCAAAAAGGGGGTGGGCTATAGCCTTGGGGCGTGGGGCGGGCGAAGTTCGTCCGCCGGACTCGGAATGGGCCGAGACTTTGCCCACCCCCTCCCCGCGCCAAAAATAGGCCGCGGGCACAGCCGCGCCCAAAAAAGAGCAGCCGAACCCCTTGGCGCCAAGTTCGTCCTGCGGAAAAATGCCCAAAAAGGGGGTGTGCTATAGCCTTGGGGCGTGGGGCGGGCGAAGTTCGTCCGCCGGACTCGGAATGGGCCGAGACTTTGCCCACCCCCTCCCCGCGCCAAAAATTGGCCGCGGGCACAGCCGCGCCCAAAAAAGAGCAGCCGAACCCCTTGGCGCCAAGTTCGTCCTGCGGAAAAATGCCCAAAAAGGGGGTGGGCTATAGCCTTGGGGCGTGGGGCGGGCGAAGTTCGTCCGCCGGACTCGGAATGGGCCGAGACTTTGCCCACCCCCTCCCCGCGCCAAAAATAGGCCGCGGGCACAGCCGCGCCCAAAAAAGAGCAGCCGAACCCCTTGGCGCCAAGTTCGTCCTGCGGAAAAATGCCCAAAAAGGGGGTGGGCTATAGCCTTGGGGCGTGGGGCGGGCGAAGTTCGTCCGCCGGACTCGGAATGTGCCGAGACTTTGCCCACCCCCTCCCCGCGCCAAAAATAGGCCGCGGGCACAGCCGCGCCCAAAAAAGAGCAGCCGAACCCCTTGGCGCCAAGTTCGTCCTGCGGAAAAATGCCCAAAAAGGGGGTGGGCTATAGCCTTGGGGCGTGGGGGCGGGCGAAGTTCGTCCGCCGGACTCGGAATGGGCCGAGACTTTGCCCACCCCCTCCCTGCGCCAAAAATAGGCTGCGGGCACAGCCGCGCCCAAAAAAGAGCAGCCGAACCCCTTGGCGCCAAGTTCGTCCTGCGGAAAAATGCCCAAAAAGGGGGTGGGCTATAGCCTTGGGGCGTGGGGCGGGCGAAGTTCGTCCGCCGGACTCGGAATGGGCCGAGACTTTGCCCACCCCCTCCCCGAGCCAAAAATAGGCCGCGGGCACAGCCGCGCCCAAAAAAGAGCAGCCGAACCCCTTGGCGCCAAGTTCGTCCTGCGGAAAAATGCCCAAAAAGGGGGTGGGCTATAGCCTTGGGGCGTGGGGCGGGCGAAGTTCATCCGCCGGACTCGGAATGGGCCGAGACTTTGCCCACCCCCTCCCCGCGCCAAAAATAGGCCGCGGGCACAGCCGCGCCCAAAAAAGAGCAGCCGAACCCCTTGGCGCCAAGTTCGTCCTGCGGAAAAATGCCCAAAAAGGGGGTGGGCTATAGCCTTGGGGCGTGGGGCGGGCGAAGTTCGTCCGCCGGACTCGGAATGGGCCGAGACTTTGCCCACCCCCTCCCCGCACCAAAAATAGGCCGCGGGCACAGCCGCGCCCAAAAAAGAGCAGCCGAACCCCTTGGCGCCAAGTTCGTCCTGCGGAAAAATGCCCAAAAAGGGGGTGGGCTATAGCCTTGGGGCGTGGGGCGGGCGAAGTTCGTCCGCCGGACTCGGAATGGGCCGAGACTTTGCCCACCCCCTCCCCGCGCCAAAAATAGGCCGCGGGCACAGCCGCGCCCAAAAAAGAGCAGCCGAACCCCTTGGCGCCAAGTTCGTCCAGCGGAAAAATGCCCAAAAAGGGGGTGGGCTATAGCCTTGGGGCGTGGGGCGGGCGAAGTTCGTCCGCCGGACTCGGAATGGGCCGAGACTTTGCCCACCCCCTCCCCGCGCCAAAAATAGGCCGCGGGCACAGCCGCGCCCAAAAAAGAGCAGCCGAACCCCTTGGCGCCAAGTTCGTCCTGCGGAAAAATGCCCAAAAAGGGGGTGGGCTATAGCCTTGGGGCGTGGGGCGGGCGAAGTTCGTCCGCCGGACTCGGAATGGGCCGAGACTTTGCCCACCCCCTCCCCGCGCCAAAAATAGGCCGCGGGCACAGCCGCGCCCAAAAAAGAGCAGCCGAACCCCTTGGCGCCAAGTTCGTCCAGCGGAAAAATGCCCAAAAAGGGGGTGGGCTATAGCCTTGGGGCGTGGGGCGGGCGAAGTTCGTCCGCCGGACTCGGAATGGGCCGAGACTTTGCCCACCCCCTCCCCGCGCCAAAAATAGGCCGCGGGCACAGCCGCGCCCAAAAAAGAGCAGCCGAACCCCTTGGCGCCAAGTTCGTCCTGCGGAAAAATGCCCAAAAAGGGGGTGGGCTATAGCCTTGGGGCGTGGGGCGGGCGAAGTTCGTCCGCCGGACTCGGAATGGGCCGAGACTTTGCCCACCCCCTCCCCGCGCCAAAAATAGGCCGCGGGCACAGCCGCGCCCAAAAAAGAGCAGCCGAACCCCTTGGCGCCAAGTTCGTCCTGCGGAAAAATGCCCAAAAAGGGGGTGGGCTATAGCCTTGGGGCGTGGGGCGGGCGAAGTTCGTCCGCCGGACTCGGAATGGGCCGAGACTTTGCCCACCCCCTCCCCACGCCAAAAATCGGCCGCGGGCACAGCCGCGCCCAAAAAAGAGCAGCCGAACCCCTTGGCGCCAAGTTCGTCCTGCGGAAAAATGCCCAAAAAGGGGGTGGGCTATAGCCTTGGGGCGTGGGGCTGGGCGAAGTTCGTCCGCCGGACTCGGAATGGGCTGAGACTTTGCCCACCCCCTCCCCACGCCAAAAATAGGCCGCGGGCACAGCCGCGCCCAAAAAAGAGCAGCCGAACCCCTTGGCACCAAGTTCGTCCTGCGGAAAAATGCCCAAAAAGGGGGTGGGCTATAGCCTTGGGGCGTGGTGCGGGCGAAGTTCGTCCGCCGGACTCGGAATGGGCCGAGACTTTGCCCACCCCCTCCCGCGCCAAAAATAGGCCGCGGGCACAGCCGCGCCCAAAAAAGAGCAGCCGAACCCCTTGGCGCCAAGTTCGTCCTGCGGAAAAATGCCCAAAAAGGGGGGTGGGCTATAGCCTTGGGGCGTGGGGCGGGCGAAGTTCGTCCGCCGGACTCGGAATGGGCCGAGACTTTGCCCACCCCCTCCCCGCGCCAAAAATAGGCCGCGGGCACAGCCGCGCCAAAAAAAGAGCAGCCGAACCCCTTGGCGCCAAGTTCGTCCTGCGGAAAAATGCCCAAAAAGGGGGTGGGCTATAGCCTTGGGGCGTGGGGCGGGCGAAGTTCGTCCGCCGGACTCGGAATGGGCCGAGACTTTGCCCACCCCCTCCCCACGCCAAAAATAGGCCGCGGGCACAGCCGCGCCCAAAAAAGAGCAGCCGAACCCCTTGGCGCCAAGTTCGTCCTGCGGAAAAATGCCCAAAAAGGGGGTGGGCTATAGCCTTGGGGTGTGGGGCGGGCGAAGTTCGTCCGCCGGACTCGGAATGGGCCGAGACTTTGCCCACCCCCTCCCCGCGCCAAAAATAGGCCGCGGGCACAGCCGCGCCCAAAAAAGAGCAGCCGAACCCCTTGGCGCCAAGTTCGTCCTGCGGAAAAAATGCCCAAAAAGGGGGTGGGCTATAGCCTTGGGGCGTGGGGCGGGCAAAGTTCGTCCGCCGGACTCGGAATGGGCCGAGACTTTGCCCACCCCCTCCCCGTGCCAAAAATAGGCCGCGGGCACAGCCGCGCCCAAAAAAGAGCAGCCGAACCCCTTGGCCCCAAGTTCGACCGGCGGAAAAATGCCCAAAAAGGTGGTGGGCTATAGCCTTGGGGCGTGGGGCGGGCGAAGTTCGTCCGCCGGACTCGGAATGGGCCGAGACTTTGCCCACCCCCTCCCCGCGCGAAAAATAGGCCGCGGGCACAGCCGCGCCCAAAAAAGAGCAGCCGAACCCCTTGGCGCCAAGTTCGTCCTGCGGAAAAATGCCCAAAAAGGGGGTGGGCTATAGCCTTGGGGCGTGGGGCGGGCGAAGTTCGTCCGCCGGATTCGGAATGGGCCGAGACTTTGCCCACCCCCTCCCCGCGCCAAAAATAGGCCGCGGGCACAGCCGCGCCCAAAAAAGAGCAGCCGAACCCCTTGGCGCCAAGTTCGTCCTGCGGAAAAATGCCCAAAAAGGGGGGTGGGCTATAGCCTTGGGGCGTGGGGCGGGCGAAGTTCGTCCGCCGGACTCGGAATGGGCCGAGACTTTGCCCACCCCCTCCCCGCGCCAAAAATAGGCGGCGGGCAGAGCCGCGCCCAAAAAAGAGCAGCCGAACCCCTTGGCGCCAAGTTCGTCCTGCGGAAAAATGCCCAAAAAGGGGGTGGGCTATAGCCTTGGGGCGTGGGGCGGGCGAAGTTCGTCCGCCGGACTCGGAATGGGCCGAGACTTTGCCCACCCCCCTCCCCGCGCCAAAAATAGGCCGCGGGCACAGCCGCGCCCAAAAAAGAGCAGCCCGAACCCCTTGGCGCCAAGTTCGTCCTGCGGAAAAATGCCCAAAAAGGGGGTGGGCTATAGCCTTGGGGCGTGGGGCGGGCGAAGTTCGTCCGCCGGACTCGGAATGGGCCGAGACTTTGCCCACCCCCTCCCCGCGCCAAAAATAGGCCGCGGGCACAGCCGCGCCCAAAAAAGAGCAGCCGAACCCCTTGGCGCCAAGTTCGTCCTGCGGAAAAATGCCCAAAAAGGGGGTGGGCTATAGCCTTGGGGCGTGGGGCGGGCGAACTTCGTCCGCCGGACTCGGAATGGGCCGAGACTTTGCCCACCCCCTCCCCGCGCCAAAAATAGGCCGCGGGCACAGCCGCGCCCAAAAAAGAGCAGCCGAACCCCTTGGCGCCAAGTTCGTCCTGCGGAAAAAATGCCCAAAAAGGGGG
>JAQOOB010000152.1:0-72316 GCA_029721495.1 Citrus inodora | reverse complement strand
AGTCCGGCGGACGAACTTCGCCCGCCCCACGCCCCAAGGCTATAGCCCACCCCCTTTTTGGGCATTTTTCCGCAGGACGAACTTGGCGCCAAGGGGTTCGGCTGCTCTTTTTTGGGCGCGGCTGTGCCCGCGGCCTATTTTTGGCGCGGGGAGGGGGTGGGCAAAGTCTCGGCCCATTCCGAGTCCGGCGGACGAACTTCGCCCGCCCCACGCCCCAAGGCTATAGCCCACCCCCTTTTTGGGCATTTTTCCGCAGGACGAACTTGGCGCCAAGGGGTTCGGCTGCTCTTTTTTGGGCGCGGCTGTGCCCGCGGCCTATTTTTGGCGCGGGGAGGGGGTGGGCAAAGTCTCGGCCCATTCCGAGTCCGGCGGACGAACTTCGCCCGCCCCACGCCCCAAGGCTATAGCCCACCCCCTTTTTGGGCATTTTTCCGCAGGACGAACTTGGCGCCAAGGGGTTCGGCTGCTCTTTTTTGGGCGCGGCTGTGCCCGCGGCCTATTTTTGGCGCGGGGAGGGGGTGGGCAAAGTCTCGGCCCATTCCGAGTCCGGCGGACGAACTTCGCCCGCCCCACGCCCCAAGGCTATAGCCCACCCCCTTTTTGGGCATTTTTCCGCAGGACGAACTTGGCGCCAAGGGGTTCGGCTGCTCTTTTTTGGGCGCGGCTGTGCCCGCGGCCTATTTTTGGCGCGGGGAGGGGGTGGGCAAAGTCTCGGCCCATTCCGAGTCCGGCGGACGAACTTCGCCCGCCCCACGCCCCAAGGCTATAGCCCACCCCCTTTTTGGGCATTTTTCCGCAGGACGAACTTGGCGCCAAGGGGTTCGGCTGCTCTTTTTTGGGCGCGGCTGTGCCCGCGGCCTATTTTTGGCGCGGGGAGGGGGTGGGCAAAGTCTCGGCCCATTCCGAGTCCGGCGGACGAACTTCGCCCGCCCCACGCCCCAAGGCTATAGCCCACCCCCTTTTTGGGCATTTTTCCGCAGGACGAACTTGGCGCCAAGGGGTTCGGCTGCTCTTTTTTGGGCGCGGCTGTGCCCGCGGCCTATTTTTGGCGCGGGGAGGGGGTGGGCAAAGTCTCGGCCCATTCCGAGTCCGGCGGACGAACTTCGCCCGCCCCACGCCCCAAGGCTATAGCCCACCCCCTTTTTGGGCATTTTTCCGCAGGACGAACTTGGCGCCAAGGGGTTCGGCTGCTCTTTTTTGGGCGCGGCTGTGCCCGCGGCCTATTTTTGGCGCGGGGAGGGGGTGGGCAAAGTCTCGGCCCATTCCGAGTCCGGCGGACGAACTTCGCCCGCCCCACGCCCCAAGGCTATAGCCCACCCCCTTTTTGGGCATTTTTCCGCAGGACGAACTTGGCGCCAAGGGGTTCGGCTGCTCTTTTTTGGGCGCGGCTGTGCCCGCGGCCTATTTTTGGCGCGGGGAGGGGGTGGGCAAAGTCTCGGCCCATTCCGAGTCCGGCGGACGAACTTCGCCCGCCCCACGCCCCAAGGCTATAGCCCACCCCCTTTTTGGGCATTTTTCCGCAGGACGAACTTGGCGCCAAGGGGTTCGGCTGCTCTTTTTTGGGCGCGGCTGTGCCCGCGGCCTATTTTTGGCGCGGGGAGGGGGTGGGCAAAGTCTCGGCCCATTCCGAGTCCGGCGGACGAACTTCGCCCGCCCCACGCCCCAAGGCTATAGCCCACCCCCTTTTTGGGCATTTTTCCGCAGGACGAACTTGGCGCCAAGGGGTTCGGCTGCTCTTTTTTGGGCGCGGCTGTGCCCGCGGCCTATTTTTGGCGCGGGGAGGGGGTGGGCAAAGTCTCGGCCCATTCCGAGTCCGGCGGACGAACTTCGCCCGCCCCACGCCCCAAGGCTATAGCCCACCCCCTTTTTGGGCATTTTTCCGCAGGACGAACTTGGCGCCAAGGGGTTCGGCTGCTCTTTTTTGGGCGCGGCTGTGCCCGCGGCCTATTTTTGGCGCGGGGAGGGGGTGGGCAAAGTCTCGGCCCATTCCGAGTCCGGCGGACGAACTTCGCCCGCCCCACGCCCCAAGGCTATAGCCCACCCCCTTTTTGGGCATTTTTCCGCAGGACGAACTTGGCGCCAAGGGGTTCGGCTGCTCTTTTTTGGGCGCGGCTGTGCCCGCGGCCTATTTTTGGCGCGGGGAGGGGGTGGGCAAAGTCTCGGCCCATTCCGAGTCCGGCGGACGAACTTCGCCCGCCCCACGCCCCAAGGCTATAGCCCACCCCCTTTTTGGGCATTTTTCCGCAGGACGAACTTGGCGCCAAGGGGTTCGGCTGCTCTTTTTTGGGCGCGGCTGTGCCCGCGGCCTATTTTTGGCGCGGGGAGGGGGTGGGCAAAGTCTCGGCCCATTCCGAGTCCGGCGGACGAACTTCGCCCGCCCCACGCCCCAAGGCTATAGCCCACCCCCTTTTTGGGCATTTTTCCGCAGGACGAACTTGGCGCCAAGGGGTTCGGCTGCTCTTTTTTGGGCGCGGCTGTGCCCGCGGCCTATTTTTGGCGCGGGGAGGGGGTGGGCAAAGTCTCGGCCCATTCCGAGTCCGGCGGACGAACTTCGCCCGCCCCACGCCCCAAGGCTATAGCCCACCCCCTTTTTGGGCATTTTTCCGCAGGACGAACTTGGCGCCAAGGGGTTCGGCTGCTCTTTTTTGGGCGCGGCTGTGCCCGCGGCCTATTTTTGGCGCGGGGAGGGGGTGGGCAAAGTCTCGGCCCATTCCGAGTCCGGCGGACGAACTTCGCCCGCCCCACGCCCCAAGGCTATAGCCCACCCCCTTTTTGGGCATTTTTCCGCAGGACGAACTTGGCGCCAAGGGGTTCGGCTGCTCTTTTTTGGGCGCGGCTGTGCCCGCGGCCTATTTTTGGCGCGGGGAGGGGGTGGGCAAAGTCTCGGCCCATTCCGAGTCCGGCGGACGAACTTCGCCCGCCCCACGCCCCAAGGCTATAGCCCACCCCCTTTTTGGGCATTTTTCCGCAGGACGAACTTGGCGCCAAGGGGTTCGGCTGCTCTTTTTTGGGCGCGGCTGTGCCCGCGGCCTATTTTTGGCGCGGGGAGGGGGTGGGCAAAGTCTCGGCCCATTCCGAGTCCGGCGGACGAACTTCGCCCGCCCCACGCCCCAAGGCTATAGCCCACCCCCTTTTTGGGCATTTTTCCGCAGGACGAACTTGGCGCCAAGGGGTTCGGCTGCTCTTTTTTGGGCGCGGCTGTGCCCGCGGCCTATTTTTGGCGCGGGGAGGGGGTGGGCAAAGTCTCGGCCCATTCCGAGTCCGGCGGACGAACTTCGCCCGCCCCACGCCCCAAGGCTATAGCCCACCCCCTTTTTGGGCATTTTTCCGCAGGACGAACTTGGCGCCAAGGGGTTCGGCTGCTCTTTTTTGGGCGCGGCTGTGCCCGCGGCCTATTTTTGGCGCGGGGAGGGGGTGGGCAAAGTCTCGGCCCATTCCGAGTCCGGCGGACGAACTTCGCCCGCCCCACGCCCCAAGGCTATAGCCCACCCCCTTTTTGGGCATTTTTCCGCAGGACGAACTTGGCGCCAAGGGGTTCGGCTGCTCTTTTTTGGGCGCGGCTGTGCCCGCGGCCTATTTTTGGCGCGGGGAGGGGGTGGGCAAAGTCTCGGCCCATTCCGAGTCCGGCGGACGAACTTCGCCCGCCCCACGCCCCAAGGCTATAGCCCACCCCCTTTTTGGGCATTTTTCCGCAGGACGAACTTGGCGCCAAGGGGTTCGGCTGCTCTTTTTTGGGCGCGGCTGTGCCCGCGGCCTATTTTTGGCGCGGGGAGGGGGTGGGCAAAGTCTCGGCCCATTCCGAGTCCGGCGGACGAACTTCGCCCGCCCCACGCCCCAAGGCTATAGCCCACCCCCTTTTTGGGCATTTTTCCGCAGGACGAACTTGGCGCCAAGGGGTTCGGCTGCTCTTTTTTGGGCGCGGCTGTGCCCGCGGCCTATTTTTGGCGCGGGGAGGGGGTGGGCAAAGTCTCGGCCCATTCCGAGTCCGGCGGACGAACTTCGCCCGCCCCACGCCCCAAGGCTATAGCCCACCCCCTTTTTGGGCATTTTTCCGCAGGACGAACTTGGCGCCAAGGGGTTCGGCTGCTCTTTTTTGGGCGCGGCTGTGCCCGCGGCCTATTTTTGGCGCGGGGAGGGGGTGGGCAAAGTCTCGGCCCATTCCGAGTCCGGCGGACGAACTTCGCCCGCCCCACGCCCCAAGGCTATAGCCCACCCCCTTTTTGGGCATTTTTCCGCAGGACGAACTTGGCGCCAAGGGGTTCGGCTGCTCTTTTTTGGGCGCGGCTGTGCCCGCGGCCTATTTTTGGCGCGGGGAGGGGGTGGGCAAAGTCTCGGCCCATTCCGAGTCCGGCGGACGAACTTCGCCCGCCCCACGCCCCAAGGCTATAGCCCACCCCCTTTTTGGGCATTTTTCCGCAGGACGAACTTGGCGCCAAGGGGTTCGGCTGCTCTTTTTTGGGCGCGGCTGTGCCCGCGGCCTATTTTTGGCGCGGGGAGGGGGTGGGCAAAGTCTCGGCCCATTCCGAGTCCGGCGGACGAACTTCGCCCGCCCCACGCCCCAAGGCTATAGCCCACCCCCTTTTTGGGCATTTTTCCGCAGGACGAACTTGGCGCCAAGGGGTTCGGCTGCTCTTTTTTGGGCGCGGCTGTGCCCGCGGCCTATTTTTGGCGCGGGGAGGGGGTGGGCAAAGTCTCGGCCCATTCCGAGTCCGGCGGACGAACTTCGCCCGCCCCACGCCCCAAGGCTATAGCCCACCCCCTTTTTGGGCATTTTTCCGCAGGACGAACTTGGCGCCAAGGGGTTCGGCTGCTCTTTTTTGGGCGCGGCTGTGCCCGCGGCCTATTTTTGGCGCGGGGAGGGGGTGGGCAAAGTCTCGGCCCATTCCGAGTCCGGCGGACGAACTTCGCCCGCCCCACGCCCCAAGGCTATAGCCCACCCCCTTTTTGGGCATTTTTCCGCAGGACGAACTTGGCGCCAAGGGGTTCGGCTGCTCTTTTTTGGGCGCGGCTGTGCCCGCGGCCTATTTTTGGCGCGGGGAGGGGGTGGGCAAAGTCTCGGCCCATTCCGAGTCCGGCGGACGAACTTCGCCCGCCCCACGCCCCAAGGCTATAGCCCACCCCCTTTTTGGGCATTTTTCCGCAGGACGAACTTGGCGCCAAGGGGTTCGGCTGCTCTTTTTTGGGCGCGGCTGTGCCCGCGGCCTATTTTTGGCGCGGGGAGGGGGTGGGCAAAGTCTCGGCCCATTCCGAGTCCGGCGGACGAACTTCGCCCGCCCCACGCCCCAAGGCTATAGCCCACCCCCTTTTTGGGCATTTTTCCGCAGGACGAACTTGGCGCCAAGGGGTTCGGCTGCTCTTTTTTGGGCGCGGCTGTGCCCGCGGCCTATTTTTGGCGCGGGGAGGGGGTGGGCAAAGTCTCGGCCCATTCCGAGTCCGGCGGACGAACTTCGCCCGCCCCACGCCCCAAGGCTATAGCCCACCCCCTTTTTGGGCATTTTTCCGCAGGACGAACTTGGCGCCAAGGGGTTCGGCTGCTCTTTTTTGGGCGCGGCTGTGCCCGCGGCCTATTTTTGGCGCGGGGAGGGGGTGGGCAAAGTCTCGGCCCATTCCGAGTCCGGCGGACGAACTTCGCCCGCCCCACGCCCCAAGGCTATAGCCCACCCCCTTTTTGGGCATTTTTCCGCAGGACGAACTTGGCGCCAAGGGGTTCGGCTGCTCTTTTTTGGGCGCGGCTGTGCCCGCGGCCTATTTTTGGCGCGGGGAGGGGGTGGGCAAAGTCTCGGCCCATTCCGAGTCCGGCGGACGAACTTCGCCCGCCCCACGCCCCAAGGCTATAGCCCACCCCCTTTTTGGGCATTTTTCCGCAGGACGAACTTGGCGCCAAGGGGTTCGGCTGCTCTTTTTTGGGCGCGGCTGTGCCCGCGGCCTATTTTTGGCGCGGGGAGGGGGTGGGCAAAGTCTCGGCCCATTCCGAGTCCGGCGGACGAACTTCGCCCGCCCCACGCCCCAAGGCTATAGCCCACCCCCTTTTTGGGCATTTTTCCGCAGGACGAACTTGGCGCCAAGGGGTTCGGCTGCTCTTTTTTGGGCGCGGCTGTGCCCGCGGCCTATTTTTGGCGCGGGGAGGGGGTGGGCAAAGTCTCGGCCCATTCCGAGTCCGGCGGACGAACTTCGCCCGCCCCACGCCCCAAGGCTATAGCCCACCCCCTTTTTGGGCATTTTTCCGCAGGACGAACTTGGCGCCAAGGGGTTCGGCTGCTCTTTTTTGGGCGCGGCTGTGCCCGCGGCCTATTTTTGGCGCGGGGAGGGGGTGGGCAAAGTCTCGGCCCATTCCGAGTCCGGCGGACGAACTTCGCCCGCCCCACGCCCCAAGGCTATAGCCCACCCCCTTTTTGGGCATTTTTCCGCAGGACGAACTTGGCGCCAAGGGGTTCGGCTGCTCTTTTTTGGGCGCGGCTGTGCCCGCGGCCTATTTTTGGCGCGGGGAGGGGGTGGGCAAAGTCTCGGCCCATTCCGAGTCCGGCGGACGAACTTCGCCCGCCCCACGCCCCAAGGCTATAGCCCACCCCCTTTTTGGGCATTTTTCCGCAGGACGAACTTGGCGCCAAGGGGTTCGGCTGCTCTTTTTTGGGCGCGGCTGTGCCCGCGGCCTATTTTTGGCGCGGGGAGGGGGTGGGCAAAGTCTCGGCCCATTCCGAGTCCGGCGGACGAACTTCGCCCGCCCCACGCCCCAAGGCTATAGCCCACCCCCTTTTTGGGCATTTTTCCGCAGGACGAACTTGGCGCCAAGGGGTTCGGCTGCTCTTTTTTGGGCGCGGCTGTGCCCGCGGCCTATTTTTGGCGCGGGGAGGGGGTGGGCAAAGTCTCGGCCCATTCCGAGTCCGGCGGACGAACTTCGCCCGCCCCACGCCCCAAGGCTATAGCCCACCCCCTTTTTGGGCATTTTTCCGCAGGACGAACTTGGCGCCAAGGGGTTCGGCTGCTCTTTTTTGGGCGCGGCTGTGCCCGCGGCCTATTTTTGGCGCGGGGAGGGGGTGGGCAAAGTCTCGGCCCATTCCGAGTCCGGCGGACGAACTTCGCCCGCCCCACGCCCCAAGGCTATAGCCCACCCCCTTTTTGGGCATTTTTCCGCAGGACGAACTTGGCGCCAAGGGGTTCGGCTGCTCTTTTTTGGGCGCGGCTGTGCCCGCGGCCTATTTTTGGCGCGGGGAGGGGGTGGGCAAAGTCTCGGCCCATTCCGAGTCCGGCGGACGAACTTCGCCCGCCCCACGCCCCAAGGCTATAGCCCACCCCCTTTTTGGGCATTTTTCCGCAGGACGAACTTGGCGCCAAGGGGTTCGGCTGCTCTTTTTTGGGCGCGGCTGTGCCCGCGGCCTATTTTTGGCGCGGGGAGGGGGTGGGCAAAGTCTCGGCCCATTCCGAGTCCGGCGGACGAACTTCGCCCGCCCCACGCCCCAAGGCTATAGCCCACCCCCTTTTTGGGCATTTTTCCGCAGGACGAACTTGGCGCCAAGGGGTTCGGCTGCTCTTTTTTGGGCGCGGCTGTGCCCGCGGCCTATTTTTGGCGCGGGGAGGGGGTGGGCAAAGTCTCGGCCCATTCCGAGTCCGGCGGACGAACTTCGCCCGCCCCACGCCCCAAGGCTATAGCCCACCCCCTTTTTGGGCATTTTTCCGCAGGACGAACTTGGCGCCAAGGGGTTCGGCTGCTCTTTTTTGGGCGCGGCTGTGCCCGCGGCCTATTTTTGGCGCGGGGAGGGGGTGGGCAAAGTCTCGGCCCATTCCGAGTCCGGCGGACGAACTTCGCCCGCCCCACGCCCCAAGGCTATAGCCCACCCCCTTTTTGGGCATTTTTCCGCAGGACGAACTTGGCGCCAAGGGGTTCGGCTGCTCTTTTTTGGGCGCGGCTGTGCCCGCGGCCTATTTTTGGCGCGGGGAGGGGGTGGGCAAAGTCTCGGCCCATTCCGAGTCCGGCGGACGAACTTCGCCCGCCCCACGCCCCAAGGCTATAGCCCACCCCCTTTTTGGGCATTTTTCCGCAGGACGAACTTGGCGCCAAGGGGTTCGGCTGCTCTTTTTTGGGCGCGGCTGTGCCCGCGGCCTATTTTTGGCGCGGGGAGGGGGTGGGCAAAGTCTCGGCCCATTCCGAGTCCGGCGGACGAACTTCGCCCGCCCCACGCCCCAAGGCTATAGCCCACCCCCTTTTTGGGCATTTTTCCGCAGGACGAACTTGGCGCCAAGGGGTTCGGCTGCTCTTTTTTGGGCGCGGCTGTGCCCGCGGCCTATTTTTGGCGCGGGGAGGGGGTGGGCAAAGTCTCGGCCCATTCCGAGTCCGGCGGACGAACTTCGCCCGCCCCACGCCCCAAGGCTATAGCCCACCCCCTTTTTGGGCATTTTTCCGCAGGACGAACTTGGCGCCAAGGGGTTCGGCTGCTCTTTTTTGGGCGCGGCTGTGCCCGCGGCCTATTTTTGGCGCGGGGAGGGGGTGGGCAAAGTCTCGGCCCATTCCGAGTCCGGCGGACGAACTTCGCCCGCCCCACGCCCCAAGGCTATAGCCCACCCCCTTTTTGGGCATTTTTCCGCAGGACGAACTTGGCGCCAAGGGGTTCGGCTGCTCTTTTTTGGGCGCGGCTGTGCCCGCGGCCTATTTTTGGCGCGGGGAGGGGGTGGGCAAAGTCTCGGCCCATTCCGAGTCCGGCGGACGAACTTCGCCCGCCCCACGCCCCAAGGCTATAGCCCACCCCCTTTTTGGGCATTTTTCCGCAGGACGAACTTGGCGCCAAGGGGTTCGGCTGCTCTTTTTTGGGCGCGGCTGTGCCCGCGGCCTATTTTTGGCGCGGGGAGGGGGTGGGCAAAGTCTCGGCCCATTCCGAGTCCGGCGGACGAACTTCGCCCGCCCCACGCCCCAAGGCTATAGCCCACCCCCTTTTTGGGCATTTTTCCGCAGGACGAACTTGGCGCCAAGGGGTTCGGCTGCTCTTTTTTGGGCGCGGCTGTGCCCGCGGCCTATTTTTGGCGCGGGGAGGGGGTGGGCAAAGTCTCGGCCCATTCCGAGTCCGGCGGACGAACTTCGCCCGCCCCACGCCCCAAGGCTATAGCCCACCCCCTTTTTGGGCATTTTTCCGCAGGACGAACTTGGCGCCAAGGGGTTCGGCTGCTCTTTTTTGGGCGCGGCTGTGCCCGCGGCCTATTTTTGGCGCGGGGAGGGGGTGGGCAAAGTCTCGGCCCATTCCGAGTCCGGCGGACGAACTTCGCCCGCCCCACGCCCCAAGGCTATAGCCCACCCCCTTTTTGGGCATTTTTCCGCAGGACGAACTTGGCGCCAAGGGGTTCGGCTGCTCTTTTTTGGGCGCGGCTGTGCCCGCGGCCTATTTTTGGCGCGGGGAGGGGGTGGGCAAAGTCTCGGCCCATTCCGAGTCCGGCGGACGAACTTCGCCCGCCCCACGCCCCAAGGCTATAGCCCACCCCCTTTTTGGGCATTTTTCCGCAGGACGAACTTGGCGCCAAGGGGTTCGGCTGCTCTTTTTTGGGCGCGGCTGTGCCCGCGGCCTATTTTTGGCGCGGGGAGGGGGTGGGCAAAGTCTCGGCCCATTCCGAGTCCGGCGGACGAACTTCGCCCGCCCCACGCCCCAAGGCTATAGCCCACCCCCTTTTTGGGCATTTTTCCGCAGGACGAACTTGGCGCCAAGGGGTTCGGCTGCTCTTTTTTGGGCGCGGCTGTGCCCGCGGCCTATTTTTGGCGCGGGGAGGGGGTGGGCAAAGTCTCGGCCCATTCCGAGTCCGGCGGACGAACTTCGCCCGCCCCACGCCCCAAGGCTATAGCCCACCCCCTTTTTGGGCATTTTTCCGCAGGACGAACTTGGCGCCAAGGGGTTCGGCTGCTCTTTTTTGGGCGCGGCTGTGCCCGCGGCCTATTTTTGGCGCGGGGAGGGGGTGGGCAAAGTCTCGGCCCATTCCGAGTCCGGCGGACGAACTTCGCCCGCCCCACGCCCCAAGGCTATAGCCCACCCCCTTTTTGGGCATTTTTCCGCAGGACGAACTTGGCGCCAAGGGGTTCGGCTGCTCTTTTTTGGGCGCGGCTGTGCCCGCGGCCTATTTTTGGCGCGGGGAGGGGGTGGGCAAAGTCTCGGCCCATTCCGAGTCCGGCGGACGAACTTCGCCCGCCCCACGCCCCAAGGCTATAGCCCACCCCCTTTTTGGGCATTTTTCCGCAGGACGAACTTGGCGCCAAGGGGTTCGGCTGCTCTTTTTTGGGCGCGGCTGTGCCCGCGGCCTATTTTTGGCGCGGGGAGGGGGTGGGCAAAGTCTCGGCCCATTCCGAGTCCGGCGGACGAACTTCGCCCGCCCCACGCCCCAAGGCTATAGCCCACCCCCTTTTTGGGCATTTTTCCGCAGGACGAACTTGGCGCCAAGGGGTTCGGCTGCTCTTTTTTGGGCGCGGCTGTGCCCGCGGCCTATTTTTGGCGCGGGGAGGGGGTGGGCAAAGTCTCGGCCCATTCCGAGTCCGGCGGACGAACTTCGCCCGCCCCACGCCCCAAGGCTATAGCCCACCCCCTTTTTGGGCATTTTTCCGCAGGACGAACTTGGCGCCAAGGGGTTCGGCTGCTCTTTTTTGGGCGCGGCTGTGCCCGCGGCCTATTTTTGGCGCGGGGAGGGGGTGGGCAAAGTCTCGGCCCATTCCGAGTCCGGCGGACGAACTTCGCCCGCCCCACGCCCCAAGGCTATAGCCCACCCCCTTTTTGGGCATTTTTCCGCAGGACGAACTTGGCGCCAAGGGGTTCGGCTGCTCTTTTTTGGGCGCGGCTGTGCCCGCGGCCTATTTTTGGCGCGGGGAGGGGGTGGGCAAAGTCTCGGCCCATTCCGAGTCCGGCGGACGAACTTCGCCCGCCCCACGCCCCAAGGCTATAGCCCACCCCCTTTTTGGGCATTTTTCCGCAGGACGAACTTGGCGCCAAGGGGTTCGGCTGCTCTTTTTTGGGCGCGGCTGTGCCCGCGGCCTATTTTTGGCGCGGGGAGGGGGTGGGCAAAGTCTCGGCCCATTCCGAGTCCGGCGGACGAACTTCGCCCGCCCCACGCCCCAAGGCTATAGCCCACCCCCTTTTTGGGCATTTTTCCGCAGGACGAACTTGGCGCCAAGGGGTTCGGCTGCTCTTTTTTGGGCGCGGCTGTGCCCGCGGCCTATTTTTGGCGCGGGGAGGGGGTGGGCAAAGTCTCGGCCCATTCCGAGTCCGGCGGACGAACTTCGCCCGCCCCACGCCCCAAGGCTATAGCCCACCCCCTTTTTGGGCATTTTTCCGCAGGACGAACTTGGCGCCAAGGGGTTCGGCTGCTCTTTTTTGGGCGCGGCTGTGCCCGCGGCCTATTTTTGGCGCGGGGAGGGGGTGGGCAAAGTCTCGGCCCATTCCGAGTCCGGCGGACGAACTTCGCCCGCCCCACGCCCCAAGGCTATAGCCCACCCCCTTTTTGGGCATTTTTCCGCAGGACGAACTTGGCGCCAAGGGGTTCGGCTGCTCTTTTTTGGGCGCGGCTGTGCCCGCGGCCTATTTTTGGCGCGGGGAGGGGGTGGGCAAAGTCTCGGCCCATTCCGAGTCCGGCGGACGAACTTCGCCCGCCCCACGCCCCAAGGCTATAGCCCACCCCCTTTTTGGGCATTTTTCCGCAGGACGAACTTGGCGCCAAGGGGTTCGGCTGCTCTTTTTTGGGCGCGGCTGTGCCCGCGGCCTATTTTTGGCGCGGGGAGGGGGTGGGCAAAGTCTCGGCCCATTCCGAGTCCGGCGGACGAACTTCGCCCGCCCCACGCCCCAAGGCTATAGCCCACCCCCTTTTTGGGCATTTTTCCGCAGGACGAACTTGGCGCCAAGGGGTTCGGCTGCTCTTTTTTGGGCGCGGCTGTGCCCGCGGCCTATTTTTGGCGCGGGGAGGGGGTGGGCAAAGTCTCGGCCCATTCCGAGTCCGGCGGACGAACTTCGCCCGCCCCACGCCCCAAGGCTATAGCCCACCCCCTTTTTGGGCATTTTTCCGCAGGACGAACTTGGCGCCAAGGGGTTCGGCTGCTCTTTTTTGGGCGCGGCTGTGCCCGCGGCCTATTTTTGGCGCGGGGAGGGGGTGGGCAAAGTCTCGGCCCATTCCGAGTCCGGCGGACGAACTTCGCCCGCCCCACGCCCCAAGGCTATAGCCCACCCCCTTTTTGGGCATTTTTCCGCAGGACGAACTTGGCGCCAAGGGGTTCGGCTGCTCTTTTTTGGGCGCGGCTGTGCCCGCGGCCTATTTTTGGCGCGGGGAGGGGGTGGGCAAAGTCTCGGCCCATTCCGAGTCCGGCGGACGAACTTCGCCCGCCCCACGCCCCAAGGCTATAGCCCACCCCCTTTTTGGGCATTTTTCCGCAGGACGAACTTGGCGCCAAGGGGTTCGGCTGCTCTTTTTTGGGCGCGGCTGTGCCCGCGGCCTATTTTTGGCGCGGGGAGGGGGTGGGCAAAGTCTCGGCCCATTCCGAGTCCGGCGGACGAACTTCGCCCGCCCCACGCCCCAAGGCTATAGCCCACCCCCTTTTTGGGCATTTTTCCGCAGGACGAACTTGGCGCCAAGGGGTTCGGCTGCTCTTTTTTGGGCGCGGCTGTGCCCGCGGCCTATTTTTGGCGCGGGGAGGGGGTGGGCAAAGTCTCGGCCCATTCCGAGTCCGGCGGACGAACTTCGCCCGCCCCACGCCCCAAGGCTATAGCCCACCCCCTTTTTGGGCATTTTTCCGCAGGACGAACTTGGCGCCAAGGGGTTCGGCTGCTCTTTTTTGGGCGCGGCTGTGCCCGCGGCCTATTTTTGGCGCGGGGAGGGGGTGGGCAAAGTCTCGGCCCATTCCGAGTCCGGCGGACGAACTTCGCCCGCCCCACGCCCCAAGGCTATAGCCCACCCCCTTTTTGGGCATTTTTCCGCAGGACGAACTTGGCGCCAAGGGGTTCGGCTGCTCTTTTTTGGGCGCGGCTGTGCCCGCGGCCTATTTTTGGCGCGGGGAGGGGGTGGGCAAAGTCTCGGCCCATTCCGAGTCCGGCGGACGAACTTCGCCCGCCCCACGCCCCAAGGCTATAGCCCACCCCCTTTTTGGGCATTTTTCCGCAGGACGAACTTGGCGCCAAGGGGTTCGGCTGCTCTTTTTTGGGCGCGGCTGTGCCCGCGGCCTATTTTTGGCGCGGGGAGGGGGTGGGCAAAGTCTCGGCCCATTCCGAGTCCGGCGGACGAACTTCGCCCGCCCCACGCCCCAAGGCTATAGCCCACCCCCTTTTTGGGCATTTTTCCGCAGGACGAACTTGGCGCCAAGGGGTTCGGCTGCTCTTTTTTGGGCGCGGCTGTGCCCGCGGCCTATTTTTGGCGCGGGGAGGGGGTGGGCAAAGTCTCGGCCCATTCCGAGTCCGGCGGACGAACTTCGCCCGCCCCACGCCCCAAGGCTATAGCCCACCCCCTTTTTGGGCATTTTTCCGCAGGACGAACTTGGCGCCAAGGGGTTCGGCTGCTCTTTTTTGGGCGCGGCTGTGCCCGCGGCCTATTTTTGGCGCGGGGAGGGGGTGGGCAAAGTCTCGGCCCATTCCGAGTCCGGCGGACGAACTTCGCCCGCCCCACGCCCCAAGGCTATAGCCCACCCCCTTTTTGGGCATTTTTCCGCAGGACGAACTTGGCGCCAAGGGGTTCGGCTGCTCTTTTTTGGGCGCGGCTGTGCCCGCGGCCTATTTTTGGCGCGGGGAGGGGGTGGGCAAAGTCTCGGCCCATTCCGAGTCCGGCGGACGAACTTCGCCCGCCCCACGCCCCAAGGCTATAGCCCACCCCCTTTTTGGGCATTTTTCCGCAGGACGAACTTGGCGCCAAGGGGTTCGGCTGCTCTTTTTTGGGCGCGGCTGTGCCCGCGGCCTATTTTTGGCGCGGGGAGGGGGTGGGCAAAGTCTCGGCCCATTCCGAGTCCGGCGGACGAACTTCGCCCGCCCCACGCCCCAAGGCTATAGCCCACCCCCTTTTTGGGCATTTTTCCGCAGGACGAACTTGGCGCCAAGGGGTTCGGCTGCTCTTTTTTGGGCGCGGCTGTGCCCGCGGCCTATTTTTGGCGCGGGGAGGGGGTGGGCAAAGTCTCGGCCCATTCCGAGTCCGGCGGACGAACTTCGCCCGCCCCACGCCCCAAGGCTATAGCCCACCCCCTTTTTGGGCATTTTTCCGCAGGACGAACTTGGCGCCAAGGGGTTCGGCTGCTCTTTTTTGGGCGCGGCTGTGCCCGCGGCCTATTTTTGGCGCGGGGAGGGGGTGGGCAAAGTCTCGGCCCATTCCGAGTCCGGCGGACGAACTTCGCCCGCCCCACGCCCCAAGGCTATAGCCCACCCCCTTTTTGGGCATTTTTCCGCAGGACGAACTTGGCGCCAAGGGGTTCGGCTGCTCTTTTTTGGGCGCGGCTGTGCCCGCGGCCTATTTTTGGCGCGGGGAGGGGGTGGGCAAAGTCTCGGCCCATTCCGAGTCCGGCGGACGAACTTCGCCCGCCCCACGCCCCAAGGCTATAGCCCACCCCCTTTTTGGGCATTTTTCCGCAGGACGAACTTGGCGCCAAGGGGTTCGGCTGCTCTTTTTTGGGCGCGGCTGTGCCCGCGGCCTATTTTTGGCGCGGGGAGGGGGTGGGCAAAGTCTCGGCCCATTCCGAGTCCGGCGGACGAACTTCGCCCGCCCCACGCCCCAAGGCTATAGCCCACCCCCTTTTTGGGCATTTTTCCGCAGGACGAACTTGGCGCCAAGGGGTTCGGCTGCTCTTTTTTGGGCGCGGCTGTGCCCGCGGCCTATTTTTGGCGCGGGGAGGGGGTGGGCAAAGTCTCGGCCCATTCCGAGTCCGGCGGACGAACTTCGCCCGCCCCACGCCCCAAGGCTATAGCCCACCCCCTTTTTGGGCATTTTTCCGCAGGACGAACTTGGCGCCAAGGGGTTCGGCTGCTCTTTTTTGGGCGCGGCTGTGCCCGCGGCCTATTTTTGGCGCGGGGAGGGGGTGGGCAAAGTCTCGGCCCATTCCGAGTCCGGCGGACGAACTTCGCCCGCCCCACGCCCCAAGGCTATAGCCCACCCCCTTTTTGGGCATTTTTCCGCAGGACGAACTTGGCGCCAAGGGGTTCGGCTGCTCTTTTTTGGGCGCGGCTGTGCCCGCGGCCTATTTTTGGCGCGGGGAGGGGGTGGGCAAAGTCTCGGCCCATTCCGAGTCCGGCGGACGAACTTCGCCCGCCCCACGCCCCAAGGCTATAGCCCACCCCCTTTTTGGGCATTTTTCCGCAGGACGAACTTGGCGCCAAGGGGTTCGGCTGCTCTTTTTTGGGCGCGGCTGTGCCCGCGGCCTATTTTTGGCGCGGGGAGGGGGTGGGCAAAGTCTCGGCCCATTCCGAGTCCGGCGGACGAACTTCGCCCGCCCCACGCCCCAAGGCTATAGCCCACCCCCTTTTTGGGCATTTTTCCGCAGGACGAACTTGGCGCCAAGGGGTTCGGCTGCTCTTTTTTGGGCGCGGCTGTGCCCGCGGCCTATTTTTGGCGCGGGGAGGGGGTGGGCAAAGTCTCGGCCCATTCCGAGTCCGGCGGACGAACTTCGCCCGCCCCACGCCCCAAGGCTATAGCCCACCCCCTTTTTGGGCATTTTTCCGCAGGACGAACTTGGCGCCAAGGGGTTCGGCTGCTCTTTTTTGGGCGCGGCTGTGCCCGCGGCCTATTTTTGGCGCGGGGAGGGGGTGGGCAAAGTCTCGGCCCATTCCGAGTCCGGCGGACGAACTTCGCCCGCCCCACGCCCCAAGGCTATAGCCCACCCCCTTTTTGGGCATTTTTCCGCAGGACGAACTTGGCGCCAAGGGGTTCGGCTGCTCTTTTTTGGGCGCGGCTGTGCCCGCGGCCTATTTTTGGCGCGGGGAGGGGGTGGGCAAAGTCTCGGCCCATTCCGAGTCCGGCGGACGAACTTCGCCCGCCCCACGCCCCAAGGCTATAGCCCACCCCCTTTTTGGGCATTTTTCCGCAGGACGAACTTGGCGCCAAGGGGTTCGGCTGCTCTTTTTTGGGCGCGGCTGTGCCCGCGGCCTATTTTTGGCGCGGGGAGGGGGTGGGCAAAGTCTCGGCCCATTCCGAGTCCGGCGGACGAACTTCGCCCGCCCCACGCCCCAAGGCTATAGCCCACCCCCTTTTTGGGCATTTTTCCGCAGGACGAACTTGGCGCCAAGGGGTTCGGCTGCTCTTTTTTGGGCGCGGCTGTGCCCGCGGCCTATTTTTGGCGCGGGGAGGGGGTGGGCAAAGTCTCGGCCCATTCCGAGTCCGGCGGACGAACTTCGCCCGCCCCACGCCCCAAGGCTATAGCCCACCCCCTTTTTGGGCATTTTTCCGCAGGACGAACTTGGCGCCAAGGGGTTCGGCTGCTCTTTTTTGGGCGCGGCTGTGCCCGCGGCCTATTTTTGGCGCGGGGAGGGGGTGGGCAAAGTCTCGGCCCATTCCGAGTCCGGCGGACGAACTTCGCCCGCCCCACGCCCCAAGGCTATAGCCCACCCCCTTTTTGGGCATTTTTCCGCAGGACGAACTTGGCGCCAAGGGGTTCGGCTGCTCTTTTTTGGGCGCGGCTGTGCCCGCGGCCTATTTTTGGCGCGGGGAGGGGGTGGGCAAAGTCTCGGCCCATTCCGAGTCCGGCGGACGAACTTCGCCCGCCCCACGCCCCAAGGCTATAGCCCACCCCCTTTTTGGGCATTTTTCCGCAGGACGAACTTGGCGCCAAGGGGTTCGGCTGCTCTTTTTTGGGCGCGGCTGTGCCCGCGGCCTATTTTTGGCGCGGGGAGGGGGTGGGCAAAGTCTCGGCCCATTCCGAGTCCGGCGGACGAACTTCGCCCGCCCCACGCCCCAAGGCTATAGCCCACCCCCTTTTTGGGCATTTTTCCGCAGGACGAACTTGGCGCCAAGGGGTTCGGCTGCTCTTTTTTGGGCGCGGCTGTGCCCGCGGCCTATTTTTGGCGCGGGGAGGGGGTGGGCAAAGTCTCGGCCCATTCCGAGTCCGGCGGACGAACTTCGCCCGCCCCACGCCCCAAGGCTATAGCCCACCCCCTTTTTGGGCATTTTTCCGCAGGACGAACTTGGCGCCAAGGGGTTCGGCTGCTCTTTTTTGGGCGCGGCTGTGCCCGCGGCCTATTTTTGGCGCGGGGAGGGGGTGGGCAAAGTCTCGGCCCATTCCGAGTCCGGCGGACGAACTTCGCCCGCCCCACGCCCCAAGGCTATAGCCCACCCCCTTTTTGGGCATTTTTCCGCAGGACGAACTTGGCGCCAAGGGGTTCGGCTGCTCTTTTTTGGGCGCGGCTGTGCCCGCGGCCTATTTTTGGCGCGGGGAGGGGGTGGGCAAAGTCTCGGCCCATTCCGAGTCCGGCGGACGAACTTCGCCCGCCCCACGCCCCAAGGCTATAGCCCACCCCCTTTTTGGGCATTTTTCCGCAGGACGAACTTGGCGCCAAGGGGTTCGGCTGCTCTTTTTTGGGCGCGGCTGTGCCCGCGGCCTATTTTTGGCGCGGGGAGGGGGTGGGCAAAGTCTCGGCCCATTCCGAGTCCGGCGGACGAACTTCGCCCGCCCCACGCCCCAAGGCTATAGCCCACCCCCTTTTTGGGCATTTTTCCGCAGGACGAACTTGGCGCCAAGGGGTTCGGCTGCTCTTTTTTGGGCGCGGCTGTGCCCGCGGCCTATTTTTGGCGCGGGGAGGGGGTGGGCAAAGTCTCGGCCCATTCCGAGTCCGGCGGACGAACTTCGCCCGCCCCACGCCCCAAGGCTATAGCCCACCCCCTTTTTGGGCATTTTTCCGCAGGACGAACTTGGCGCCAAGGGGTTCGGCTGCTCTTTTTTGGGCGCGGCTGTGCCCGCGGCCTATTTTTGGCGCGGGGAGGGGGTGGGCAAAGTCTCGGCCCATTCCGAGTCCGGCGGACGAACTTCGCCCGCCCCACGCCCCAAGGCTATAGCCCACCCCCTTTTTGGGCATTTTTCCGCAGGACGAACTTGGCGCCAAGGGGTTCGGCTGCTCTTTTTTGGGCGCGGCTGTGCCCGCGGCCTATTTTTGGCGCGGGGAGGGGGTGGGCAAAGTCTCGGCCCATTCCGAGTCCGGCGGACGAACTTCGCCCGCCCCACGCCCCAAGGCTATAGCCCACCCCCTTTTTGGGCATTTTTCCGCAGGACGAACTTGGCGCCAAGGGGTTCGGCTGCTCTTTTTTGGGCGCGGCTGTGCCCGCGGCCTATTTTTGGCGCGGGGAGGGGGTGGGCAAAGTCTCGGCCCATTCCGAGTCCGGCGGACGAACTTCGCCCGCCCCACGCCCCAAGGCTATAGCCCACCCCCTTTTTGGGCATTTTTCCGCAGGACGAACTTGGCGCCAAGGGGTTCGGCTGCTCTTTTTTGGGCGCGGCTGTGCCCGCGGCCTATTTTTGGCGCGGGGAGGGGGTGGGCAAAGTCTCGGCCCATTCCGAGTCCGGCGGACGAACTTCGCCCGCCCCACGCCCCAAGGCTATAGCCCACCCCCTTTTTGGGCATTTTTCCGCAGGACGAACTTGGCGCCAAGGGGTTCGGCTGCTCTTTTTTGGGCGCGGCTGTGCCCGCGGCCTATTTTTGGCGCGGGGAGGGGGTGGGCAAAGTCTCGGCCCATTCCGAGTCCGGCGGACGAACTTCGCCAGCCCCACGCCCCAAGGCTATAGCCCACCCCCTTTTTGGGCATTTTTCCGCAGGACGAACTTGGCGCCAAGGGGTTCGGCTGCTCTTTTTTGGGCGCGGCTGTGCCCGCGGCCTATTTTTGGCGCGGGGAGGGGGTGGGCAAAGTCTCGGCCCATTCCGAGTCCGGCGGACGAACTTCGCCCGCCCCACGCCCCAAGGCTATAGCCCACCCCCTTTTTGGGCATTTTTCCGCAGGACGAACTTGGCGCCAAGGGGTTCGGCTGCTCTTTTTTGGGCGCGGCTGTGCCCGCGGCCTATTTTTGGCGCGGGGAGGGGGTGGGCAAAGTCTCGGCCCATTCCGAGTCCGGCGGACGAACTTCGCCAGCCCCACGCCCCAAGGCTATAGCCCACCCCCTTTTTGGGCATTTTTCCGCAGGACGAACTTGGCGCCAAGGGGTTCGGCTGCTCTTTTTTGGGCGCGGCTGTGCCCGCGGCCTATTTTTGGCGCGGGGAGGGGGTGGGCAAAGTCTCGGCCCATTCCGAGTCCGGCGGACGAACTTCGCCCGCCCCACGCCCCAAGGCTATAGCCCACCCCCTTTTTGGGCATTTTTCCGCAGGACGAACTTGGCGCCAAGGGGTTCGGCTGCTCTTTTTTGGGCGCGGCTGTGCCCGCGGCCTATTTTTGGCGCGGGGAGGGGGTGGGCAAAGTCTCGGCCCATTCCGAGTCCGGCGGACGAACTTCGCCCGCCCCACGCCCCAAGGCTATAGCCCACCCCCTTTTTGGGCATTTTTCCGCAGGACGAACTTGGCGCCAAGGGGTTCGGCTGCTCTTTTTTGGGCGCGGCTGTGCCCGCGGCCTATTTTTGGCGCGGGGAGGGGGTGGGCAAAGTCTCGGCCCATTCCGAGTCCGGCGGACGAACTTCGCCCGCCCCACGCCCCAAGGCTATAGCCCACCCCCTTTTTGGGCATTTTTCCGCAGGACGAACTTGGCGCCAAGGGGTTCGGCTGCTCTTTTTTGGGCGCGGCTGTGCCCGCGGCCTATTTTTGGCGCGGGGAGGGGGTGGGCAAAGTCTCGGCCCATTCCGAGTCCGGCGGACGAACTTCGCCCGCCCCACGCCCCAAGGCTATAGCCCACCCCCTTTTTGGGCATTTTTCCGCAGGACGAACTTGGCGCCAAGGGGTTCGGCTGCTCTTTTTTGGGCGCGGCTGTGCCCGCGGCCTATTTTTGGCGCGGGGAGGGGGTGGGCAAAGTCTCGGCCCATTCCGAGTCCGGCGGACGAACTTCGCCAGCCCCACGCCCCAAGGCTATAGCCCACCCCCTTTTTGGGCATTTTTCCGCAGGACGAACTTGGCGCCAAGGGGTTCGGCTGCTCTTTTTTGGGCGCGGCTGTGCCCGCGGCCTATTTTTGGCGCGGGGAGGGGGTGGGCAAAGTCTCGGCCCATTCCGAGTCCGGCGGACGAACTTCGCCCGCCCCACGCCCCAAGGCTATAGCCCACCCCCTTTTTGGGCATTTTTCCGCAGGACGAACTTGGCGCCAAGGGGTTCGGCTGCTCTTTTTTGGGCGCGGCTGTGCCCGCGGCCTATTTTTGGCGCGGGGAGGGGGTGGGCAAAGTCTCGGCCCATTCCGAGTCCGGCGGACGAACTTCGCCCGCCCCACGCCCCAAGGCTATAGCCCACCCCCTTTTTGGGCATTTTTCCGCAGGACGAACTTGGCGCCAAGGGGTTCGGCTGCTCTTTTTTGGGCGCGGCTGTGCCCGCGGCCTATTTTTGGCGCGGGGAGGGGGTGGGCAAAGTCTCGGCCCATTCCGAGTCCGGCGGACGAACTTCGCCCGCCCCACGCCCCAAGGCTATAGCCCACCCCCTTTTTGGGCATTTTTCCGCAGGACGAACTTGGCGCCAAGGGGTTCGGCTGCTCTTTTTTGGGCGCGGCTGTGCCCGCGGCCTATTTTTGGCGCGGGGAGGGGGTGGGCAAAGTCTCGGCCCATTCCGAGTCCGGCGGACGAACTTCGCCCGCCCCACGCCCCAAGGCTATAGCCCACCCCCTTTTTGGGCATTTTTCCGCAGGACGAACTTGGCGCCAAGGGGTTCGGCTGCTCTTTTTTGGGCGCGGCTGTGCCCGCGGCCTATTTTTGGCGCGGGGAGGGGGTGGGCAAAGTCTCGGCCCATTCCGAGTCCGGCGGACGAACTTCGCCCGCCCCACGCCCCAAGGCTATAGCCCACCCCCTTTTTGGGCATTTTTCCGCAGGACGAACTTGGCGCCAAGGGGTTCGGCTGCTCTTTTTTGGGCGCGGCTGTGCCCGCGGCCTATTTTTGGCGCGGGGAGGGGGTGGGCAAAGTCTCGGCCCATTCCGAGTCCGGCGGACGAACTTCGCCCGCCCCACGCCCCAAGGCTATAGCCCACCCCCTTTTTGGGCATTTTTCCGCAGGACGAACTTGGCGCCAAGGGGTTCGGCTGCTCTTTTTTGGGCGCGGCTGTGCCCGCGGCCTATTTTTGGCGCGGGGAGGGGGTGGGCAAAGTCTCGGCCCATTCCGAGTCCGGCGGACGAACTTCGCCCGCCCCACGCCCCAAGGCTATAGCCCACCCCCTTTTTGGGCATTTTTCCGCAGGACGAACTTGGCGCCAAGGGGTTCGGCTGCTCTTTTTTGGGCGCGGCTGTGCCCGCGGCCTATTTTTGGCGCGGGGAGGGGGTGGGCAAAGTCTCGGCCCATTCCGAGTCCGGCGGACGAACTTCGCCCGCCCCACGCCCCAAGGCTATAGCCCACCCCCTTTTTGGGCATTTTTCCGCAGGACGAACTTGGCGCCAAGGGGTTCGGCTGCTCTTTTTTGGGCGCGGCTGTGCCCGCGGCCTATTTTTGGCGCGGGGAGGGGGTGGGCAAAGTCTCGGCCCATTCCGAGTCCGGCGGACGAACTTCGCCCGCCCCACGCCCCAAGGCTATAGCCCACCCCCTTTTTGGGCATTTTTCCGCAGGACGAACTTGGCGCCAAGGGGTTCGGCTGCTCTTTTTTGGGCGCGGCTGTGCCCGCGGCCTATTTTTGGCGCGGGGAGGGGGTGGGCAAAGTCTCGGCCCATTCCGAGTCCGGCGGACGAACTTCGCCCGCCCCACGCCCCAAGGCTATAGCCCACCCCCTTTTTGGGCATTTTTCCGCAGGACGAACTTGGCGCCAAGGGGTTCGGCTGCTCTTTTTTGGGCGCGGCTGTGCCCGCGGCCTATTTTTGGCGCGGGGAGGGGGTGGGCAAAGTCTCGGCCCATTCCGAGTCCGGCGGACGAACTTCGCCCGCCCCACGCCCCAAGGCTATAGCCCACCCCCTTTTTGGGCATTTTTCCGCAGGACGAACTTGGCGCCAAGGGGTTCGGCTGCTCTTTTTTGGGCGCGGCTGTGCCCGCGGCCTATTTTTGGCGCGGGGAGGGGGTGGGCAAAGTCTCGGCCCATTCCGAGTCCGGCGGACGAACTTCGCCCGCCCCACGCCCCAAGGCTATAGCCCACCCCCTTTTTGGGCATTTTTCCGCAGGACGAACTTGGCGCCAAGGGGTTCGGCTGCTCTTTTTTGGGCGCGGCTGTGCCCGCGGCCTATTTTTGGCGCGGGGAGGGGGTGGGCAAAGTCTCGGCCCATTCCGAGTCCGGCGGACGAACTTCGCCAGCCCCACGCCCCAAGGCTATAGCCCACCCCCTTTTTGGGCATTTTTCCGCAGGACGAACTTGGCGCCAAGGGGTTCGGCTGCTCTTTTTTGGGCGCGGCTGTGCCCGCGGCCTATTTTTGGCGCGGGGAGGGGGTGGGCAAAGTCTCGGCCCATTCCGAGTCCGGCGGACGAACTTCGCCCGCCCCACGCCCCAAGGCTATAGCCCACCCCCTTTTTGGGCATTTTTCCGCAGGACGAACTTGGCGCCAAGGGGTTCGGCTGCTCTTTTTTGGGCGCGGCTGTGCCCGCGGCCTATTTTTGGCGCGGGGAGGGGGTGGGCAAAGTCTCGGCCCATTCCGAGTCCGGCGGACGAACTTCGCCCGCCCCACGCCCCAAGGCTATAGCCCACCCCCTTTTTGGGCATTTTTCCGCAGGACGAACTTGGCGCCAAGGGGTTCGGCTGCTCTTTTTTGGGCGCGGCTGTGCCCGCGAGTTATTTTTGGCGCGGGGAGGGGGTGGGCAAAGTCTCGGCCCATTCCGAGTCCGGCGGACGAACTTCGCCAGCCCCACGCCCCAAGGCTATAGCCCACCCCCTTTTTGGGCATTTTTCCGCAGGACGAACTTGGCGCCAAGGGGTTCGGCTGCTCTATTTTGGGCGCGGCTGTGCCCGCGGCCTATTTTTGGCGCGGGGAGGGGGTGGGCAAAGTCTCGGCCCATTCCGAGTCGGGCGGACGAACTTCGCCCGCCCCACGCCCCAAGGCTATAGCCCGCCCCCTTTTTGGGCATTTTTCCGCAGGACGAACTTGGCGCCAAGGGGTTCGGCTGCTCTTTTTTGGGCACGGCTGTGCCCGCGGCCTATTTTTGGCGCGGGGAGGGGGTGGGCAAAGTCTCGGCCCATTCCGAGTCCGGCAGACGAACTTCGCCCGCCCCACGCCCCAAGGCTATAGCCCACCCCCTTTTTGGGCATTTTTCCGCAGGACGAACTTGGCGCCAGGGGGTTCGGCTGCTCTTTTTTGGGCGCGGCTGTGCCCGCGGCCTATTTTTGGCGCGGGGAGGGGGTGGGCAAAGTCTCGGCCCATTCCGAGTCCGGCGGACGAACTTCGCCCGCCCCACGCCCCAAGGCTATAGCCCACCCCCTTTTTGGGCATTTTTCCGCAGGACGAACTTGGCGCCAAGGGGTTCGGCTGCTCTTTTTTGGGCGCGGCTGTGCCCGCGGCCTATTTTTGGCGCGGGGAGTGGGTGGGCAAAGTCTCGGCCCATTCCGAGTCCGGCGGACGAACTTCGCCCGCCCCACGCCCCAAGGCTATAGCCCACCCCCTTTTTGGGCATTTTTCCGCAGGACGAACTTGGCGCCAAGGGGTTCGGCTGCTCTTTTTTGGGCGCGGCTGTGCCCGCGAGTTATTTTTGGCGCGGGGAGGGGGTGGGCAAAGTCTCGGCCCATTCCGAGTCCGGCGGACGAACTTCGCCAGCCCCACGCCCCAAGGCTATAGCCCACCCCCTTTTTGGGCATTTTTCCGCAGACGAACTTGGCGCCAAGGGGTTCGGCTGCTCTATTTTGGGCGCGGCTGTGGCCGCGGCCTATTTTTGGCGCGGGGAGGGGGTGGGCAAAGTCTCGGCCCATTCCGAGTCGGGCGGACGAACTTCGCCCGCCCCATGCCCCAAGGCTATAGCCCGCCCCCTTTTTGGGCATTTTTCCGCAGGACGAACTTGGCGCCAAGGGGTTCGGCTGCTCTTTTTTGGGCACGGCTGTGCCCGCGGCCTATTTTTGGCGCGGGGAGGGGGTGGGCAAAGTCTCGGCCCATTCCGAGTCCGGCAGACGAACTTCGCCCGCCCCACGCCCCAAGGCTATAGCCCACCCCCTTTTTGGGCATTTTTCCGCAGGACGAACTTGGCGCCAGGTGGTTCGGCTGCTCTTTTTTGGGCGCGGCTGTGCCCGCGGCCTATTTTTGGCGCGGGGAGGGGGTGGGCAAAGTCTCGGCCCATTCCGAGTCCGGCGGACGAACTTCACCCGCCCCACGCCCCAAGGCTATAGCCCACCCCCTTTTTGGGCATTTTTCCGCAGGACGAACTTGGCGCCAAGGGGTTCGGCTGCTCTTTTTTGGGCGCGGCTGTGCCCGCGGCCTATTTTTGGCGCGGGGAGGGGGTGGGCAAAGTCTCGGCCCATTCCGAGTCCGGCGGACGAACTTCGCCCGCCCCACGCCCCAAGGCTATACCCACCCCCTTTTTGGGCATTTTTCCGCAAGACGAACTTGGCGCCAAGGGGTTCGGCTGCTCTTTTTTGGGCGCGGCGGTGCCCGCGGCCTATTTTTGGCGCGGGGAGGGGGTGGGCAAAGTCTCGGCCCATTCCGAGTCCGGCAGACGAACTTCGCCCGCCCCACGCCCCAAGGCTATAGCCCACCCCCTTTTTGGGCATTTTTCCGCAGGACGAACTTGGCGCCAAGGGGTTCGGCTGCTCTTTTTTGGGCGCGGCTGTGCCCACGGCCTATTTTTGGCGCGGGGAGGGGGTGGGCAAAGTCTCGGCCCATTCGGAGTCCGGCGGACGAACTTCGGCAGCCCCACGCCCCAAGGCTATAGCCCACCCCCTTTTTGGGCATTTTTCCGTAGGACGAACTTGGCGCCAAGGGGTTCGGCTGCTCTTTTTTGGGCGCGGCTGTGCCCGCGGCCTAGTTTTGGCGCGGGGAGGGGGTGGGCAAAGTCTCGGCCCATTCCGAGTCCGGCGGACGAACTTCGCCCGCCCCACGCCCCAAGGCTATAGCCCACCCCCTTTTTGGGCATTTTTCCGCAGGACGAACTTCAAGGGTTCGGCTGCTCTTTTTTGGGCGCGGCTGTGCCCGCGGCCTATTTTTGGCGCGGGGAGGGGGTGGGCAAAGTCTCGGCCCATTCCGAGTCCGGCGGACGAACTTCGCCAGCCCCACGCCCCAAGGCTGTAGCCCACCCCCTTTTTGGGCATTTTTCCGCAAGACGAACTTGGCGCCAAGGGGTTCGGCTGCTCTTTTTTGGGCGCGGCTGTGCCCGCGGCCTATTTTTGGCGCGGGGAGGGGGTGGGCAAAGTCTCGGCCCATTCCGAGTCCGGCGGATGAACTTCGCCCGCCCCACGCCGCAAGGCTATAGCCCACCCCCTTTTTGGGCATTTTTCCGCAGGACGAACTTGGCGCCAAGGGGTTCGGCTGCTCTTTTTTGGGCGCGGCTGTGCCCGCGGCCTATTTTTGGCGCGGGGAGGGGGTGGGCAAAGTCTCGGCCCATTCCGAGTCCGGCGGACGAACTTCGCCCGCCCCACGCCCCAAGGCTATAGCCCACCTCCCTTTTGGGCAATTTTTCCGCAGGACGAACTTGGCGCCAAGGGGTTCGGCTGCTCTTTTTTGGGGGCGGCTGTGCCCGCGGCCTATTTTTGGCGCGGGGAGGGGGTGGGCAAAGTCGCGGCCCATTCCGAGTCCGGCGGACGAACTTCGCCAGCCCCACGCCCCAAGGCTATAGCCCACCTCCTTTTTGGGCATTTTTCCGCAGGACGAACTTGGCGCCAAGGGGTTCGGCTGCTCTTTTTTGGGCGCGGCTGTGCCCGCGGCCTATTTTTGGCGCGGGGAGGGGGTGGGCAAAGTCTCGGCCCATTCCGAGTCCGGCGGACGAACTTCGCCCGCCCCACGCCCCAAGGCTATAGCCCACCCCCTTTTTGGGCATTTTTCCGCAGGACGAACTTGGCGCCAAGAGGTTCGGCAGCTCTTTTTTGGGCGCGGCTGTGCCCGCGGCCTATTTTTGGCGCGGGGAGGGGGTGGACAAAGTCTCGGCCCATTCCGAGTCCGGCGGACGAACTTCGCCCGCCCCACGCCCCAAGGCTATAGCCCACCCCCTTTTTGGGCATTTTTCCGCAGGACGAACTTGGCGCCAAGGGGTTCGGCTGCTCTTTTTTGGGCGCGGCTGTGCCCGCGGCCTATTTCTGGCGCGGGGAGGGGGTGGGCAAAGTCTCGGCCCATTCCGAGTCCGGCGGACGAACTTCGCCCGCCCCACGCCCCAAGGCTATAGCCCACCCCCTTTTTGGGCATTTTTCCGCAGGACGAACTTGGCGCCAAGGGGTTCGGCTGCTCTTTTTTGGGCGCGGCTGTGCCCGCGGCCTATTTTTGGCGCGGGGAGGGGGTGGGCAAAGTCTCGGCCCATTCCGAGTCCGGCGGACGAACTTCGCCAGCCCCACGCCCCAAGGCTATAGCCCACCCCCTTTTTGGGCATTTTTCCGCAGGACGAACTTGGCGCCAAGGGGTTCGGCTGCTCTTTTTTGGGCGCGGCTGTGCCCGCGGCCTATTTTTGGCGCGGGGAGGGGGTGGGCAAAGTCTCGGCCCATTCCGAGTCCGGCGGACGAACTTCGCCAGCCCCACGCCCCAAGGCTATAGCCCACCCCCTTTTTGGGCATTTTTCCGCAGGACGAACTTGGCGCCAAGGGGTTCGGCTGCTCTTTTTTGGGCGCGGCTGTGCCCGCGGCCTATTTTTGACGCGGGGAGGGGGTGGGCAAAGTCTCGGCCCATTCCGAGTCCGGCGGACGAACTTCGCCCGCCCCACGCCCCAAGGCTATAGCCCACCCCCTTTTTGGGCATTTTTCCGCAGGACGAACTTGGCGCCAAGGGGTTCGGCTGCTCTTTTTTGGGCGCGGCTGTGCCCGCGGCCTATTTTTGGCGCGGGGAGGGGGTGGGCAAAGTCTCGGCCCATTCCGAGTCCGGCGGACGAACTTCGCCCGCCCCACGCCCCAAGGCTATAGCCCACCCCCTTTTTGGGCATTTTTCCGCAGGACGAACTTGGCGCCAAGGGGTTCGGCTGCTCTTTTTTGGGCGCGGCAGTGCCCGCGGCCTATTTTTGGCGCAGGGAGGGGGTGGGCAAAGTCTCGGCCCATTCCGAGTCCGGCGGACGAACTTCGCCAGCCCCACGCCCCAAGGCTATAGCCCACCCCCTTTTTGGGCATTTTTCCGCAGGACGAACTTGGCGCCAAGGGGTTCGGCTGCTCTTTTTTGGGCGCGGCTGTGCCCGCGGCCTATTTTTGGCGCGGGGAGGGGGTGGGCAAAGTCTCGGCCCATTCCGAGTCCGGCGGACGAACTTCGCCCGCCCCACGCCCCAAGGCTATAGCCCACCCCCTTTTTGGGCATTTTTCCGCAGGACGAACTTGGCGCCAAGGGGTTCGGCTGCTCTTTTTTGGGCGCGGCTGTGCCCGCGGCCTATTTTTGGCGCGGGGAGGGGGTGGGCAAAGTCTCGGCCCATTCCGAGTCCGGCGGACGAACTTCGCCCGCCCCACGCCCCAAGGCTATAGCCCACCCCCTTTTTGGGCATTTTTCCGCAGGACGAACTTGGCGCCAAGGGGTTCGGCTGCTCTTTTTTGGGCGCGGCTGTGCCCGCGGCCTATTTTTGGCGCGGGGAGGGGGTGGGCAAAGTCTCGGCCCATTCCGAGTCCGGCGGACGAACTTCGCCCGCCCCACGCCCCAAGGCTATAGCCCACCCCCTTTTTGGGCATTTTTCCGCAGGACGAACTTGGCATCAAGGGGTTCGGCTGCTCTTTTTTGGGCGCGGCTGTGCCCGCGGCCTATTTTTGGCGCGGGGAGGGGGTGGGCAAAGTCTCGGCCCATTCCGAGTCCGGCGGACGAACTTCGCCAGCCCCACGCCCCAAGGCTATAGCCCACCCCCCTTTTTGGGCATTTTTCCGCAGGACGAACTTGGCGCCAAGGGGTTCGGCTGCTCTTTTTTGGGCGCGGCTGTGCCCGCGGCCTATTTTTGGCGCGGGGAGGGGGTGGGCAAAGTCTCGGCCCATTCCGAGTCCGGCGGACGAACTTCGCCCGCCCCACGCCCCAAGGCTATAGCCCACCCCCTTTTTGGGCATTTTTCCGCCGGACGAACTTGGCGCCAAGGGGTTCGGCTGCTCTTTTTTGGGCGCGGCTGTGCCCGCGGCCTATTTTTGGCGCGGGGAGGGGGTGGGCAAAGTCTCGGCCCATTCCGAGTCCGGCGGACGAACTTCGCCAGCCCCATGCCCCAAGGCTATAGCCCACCCCCTTTTTGGGCATTTGTCCGCAGGACGAACTTGGCGCCAAGGGGTTCGGCTGCTCTTTTTTGGGTACGGCTGTGCCCGCGGCCTATTTTTGGCGCGGGGAGGGGGTGGGCAAAGTCTCGGCCCATTCCGAGTCCGGCGGACGAACTTCTCCCGCCCCACGCCCCAAGGCTATAGCCCACCCCCTTTTTGGGCATTTTTCCGCAGGACGAACTTGGCGCCAAGGGGTTCGGCTGCTCTTTTTTGGGCGCGGCTGTGCCCGCGGCCTATTTTTGGCGCGGGGAGGGGGTGGGCAAAGTCTCGGCCCATTCCGAGTCCGGCGGACGAACTTCGCCCGCCCCACGCCCCAAGGCTATAGCCCACCCCCTTTATGGGCATTTTTCCGCAGGATGAACTTGGCGCCAAGGGGTTCGGCTGCTCTTTTTTGGGCGCGGCTGTGCCCGCGGCCTATTTTTGGCGCGGGGAGGGGGTGGGCAAAGTCTCGGCCCATTCCGAGTCCGGCGGACGAACTTCGCCCGCCCCACGCCCCAAGGCTATAGCCCACCCCCTTTTTGGGCATTTTTCCGCAGGACGAACTTGGCGCCAAGGGGTTCGGCTGCTCTTTTTTGGGCGCGGCTGTGCCCGCGGCCTATTTTTGGCGCGGGGAGGGGGTGGGCAAAGTCTCGGCCCATTCCGAGTCCGGCGGACGAACTTCGCCAGCCCCACGCCCCAAGGCTATAGCCCACCCCCTTTTTGGGCATTTTTCCGCAGGACGAACTTGGCGCCAAGGGGTTCGGCTGCTCTTTTTTGGGCGCGGCTGTGCCCGCGGCCTATTTTTGGCGCGGGGAGGGGGTGGGCAAAGTCTCGGCCCATTCCGAGTCCGGCGGACGAACTTCGCCCGCCCCACGCCCCAAGGCTATAGCCCACCCCCTTTTTGGGCATTTTTCCGCAGGACGAACTTGGCGCCAAGGGGTTCGGCTGCTCTTTTTTGGGCGCGGCTGTGCCCGCGGCCTATTTTTGGCGCGGGGAGGGGGTGGGCAAAGTCTCGGCCCATTCCGAGTCCGGCGGACGAACTTCGCCAGCCCCACGCCCCAAGGCTATAGCCCACCCCCTTTTTGGGCATTTTTCCGCAGGACGAACTTGGCGCCAAGGGGTTCGGCTGCTCTTTTTTGGGCGCGGCTGTGCCCGCGGCCTATTTTTGGCGCGGGGAGGGGGTGGGCAAAGTCTCGGCCCATTCCGAGTCCGGCGGACGAACTTCGCCAGCCCCACGCCCCAAGGCTATAGCCCACCCCCTTTTTGGGCATTTTTCCGCAGGACGAACTTGGCGCCAAGGGGTTCGGCTGCTCTTTTTTGGGCGCGGCTGTGCCCGCGGCCTATTTTTGGCGCGGGGAGGGGGTGGGCAAAGTCTCGGCCCATTCCGAGTCCGGCGGACGAACTTCGCCCGCCCCACGCCCCAAGGCTATAGCCCACCCCCTTTTTGGGCATTTTTCCGCAGGACGAACTTGGCGCCAAGGGGTTCGGCTGCTCTTTTTTGGGCGCGGCTGTGCCCGCGGCCTATTTTTGGCGCGGGGAGGGGGTGGGCAAAGTCTCGGCCCATTCCGAGTCCGGCGGACGAACTTCGCCCGCCCCACGCCCCAAGGCTATAGCCCACCCCCTTTTTGGGCATTTTTCCGCAGGACGAACTTGGCGCCAAGGGGTTCGGCTGCTCTTTTTTGGGCGCGGCTGTGCCCGCGGCCTATTTTTGGCGCGGGGAGGGGGTGGGCAAAGTCTCGGCCCATTCCGAGTCCGGCGGACGAACTTCGCCCGCCCCACGCCCCAAGGCTATAGCCCACCCCCTTTTTGGGCATTTTTCCACAGGACGAACTTGGCGCCAAGGGGTTCGGCTGCTCTTTTTTGGGCGCGGCTGTGCCCGCGGCCTATTTTTGGCGCGGGGAGGGGGTGGGCAAAGTCTCGGCCCATTCCGAGTCCGGCGGACGAACTTCGCCCGCCCCACGCCCCAAGGCTATAGCCCACCCCCTTTTTGGGCATTTTTCCGCAGGACGAACTTGGCGCCAAGGGGTTCGGCTGCTCTTTTTTGGGCGCGGCTGTGCCCGCGGCCTATTTTTGGCGCGGGGAGGGGGTGGGCAAAGTCTCGGCCCATTCCGAGTCCGGCGGACGAACTTCGCCCGCCCCACGCCCCAAGGCTATAGCCCACCCCCTTTTTGGGCATTTTTCCGCAGGACGAACTTGGCGCCAAGGGGTTCGGCTGCTCTTTTTTGGGCGCGGCTGTGCCCGCGGCCTATTTTTGGCGCGGGGAGGGGGTGGGCAAAGTCTCGGCCCATTCCGAGTCCGGCGGACGAACTTCGCCCGCCCCACGCCCCAAGGCTATAGCCCACCCCCTTTTTGGGCATTTTTCCGCAGGACGAACTTGGCGCCAAGGGGTTCGGCTGCTCTTTTTTGGGCGCGGCTGTGCCCGCGGCCTATTTTTGGCGCGGGGAGGGGGTGGGCAAAGTCTCGGCCCATTCCGAGTCCGGCGGACGAACTTCGCCAGCCCCACGCCCCAAGGCTATAGCCCACCCCCTTTTTGGGCATTTTTCCGCAGGACGAACTTGGCGCCAAGGGGTTCGGCTGCTCTTTTTTGGGCGCGGCTGTGCCCGCGGCCTATTTTTGGCGCGGGGAGGGGGTGGGCAAAGTCTCGGCCCATTCCGAGTCCGGCGGACGAACTTCGCCAGCCCCACGCCCCAAGGCTATAGCCCACCCCCTTTTTGGGCATTTTTCCGCAGGACGAACTTGGCGCCAAGGGGTTCGGCTGCTCTTTTTTGGGCGCGGCTGTGCCCGCGGCCTATTTTTGGCGCGGGGAGGGGGTGGGCAAAGTCTCGGCCCATTCCGAGTCCGGCGGACGAACTTCGCCCGCCCCACGCCCCAAGGCTATAGCCCACCCCCTTTTTGGGCATTTTTCCGCAGGACGAACTTGGCGCCAAGGGGTTCGGCTGCTCTTTTTTGGGCGCGGCTGTGCCCGCGGCCTATTTTTGGCGCGGGGAGGGGGTGGGCAAAGTCTCGGCCCATTCCGAGTCCGGCGGACGAACTTCGCCCGCCCCACGCCCCAAGGCTATAGCCCACCCCCTTTTTGGGCATTTTTCCGCAGGACGAACTTGGCGCCAAGGGGTTCGGCTGCTCTTTTTTGGGCGCGGCTGTGCCCGCGGCCTATTTTTGGCGCGGGGAGGGGGTGGGCAAAGTCTCGGCCCATTCCGAGTCCGGCGGACGAACTTCGCCCGCCCCACGCCCCAAGGCTATAGCCCACCCCCTTTTTGGGCATTTTTCCGCAGGACGAACTTGGCGCCAAGGGGTTCGGCTGCTCTTTTTTGGGCGCGGCTGTGCCCGCGGCCTATTTTTGGCGCGGGGAGGGGGTGGGCAAAGTCTCGGCCCATTCCGAGTCCGGCGGACGAACTTCGCCAGCCCCACGCCCCAAGGCTATAGCCCACCCCCTTTTTGGGCATTTTTCCGCAGGACGAACTTGGCGCCAAGGGGTTCGGCTGCTCTTTTTTGGGCGCGGCTGTGCCCGCGGCCTATTTTTGGCGCGGGGAGGGGGTGGGCAAAGTCTCGGCCCATTCCGAGTCCGGCGGACGAACTTCGCCCGCCCCACGCCCCAAGGCTATAGCCCACCCCCTTTTTGGGCATTTTTCCGCAGGACGAACTTGGCGCCAAGGGGTTCGGCTGCTCTTTTTTGGGCGCGGCTGTGCCCGCGGCCTATTTTTGGCGCGGGGAGGGGGTGGGCAAAGTCTCGGCCCATTCCGAGTCCGGCGGACGAACTTCGCCCGCCCCACGCCCCAAGGCTATAGCCCACCCCCTTTTTGGGCATTTTTCCGCAGGACGAACTTGGCGCCAAGGGGTTCGGCTGCTCTTTTTTGGGCGCGGCTGTGCCCGCGGCCTATTTTTGGCGCGGGGAGGGGGTGGGCAAAGTCTCGGCCCATTCCGAGTCCGGCGGACGAACTTCGCCAGCCCCACGCCCCAAGGCTATAGCCCACCCCCTTTTTGGGCATTTTTCCGCAGGACGAACTTGGCGCCAAGGGGTTCGGCTGCTCTTTTTTGGGCGCGGCTGTGCCCGCGGCCTATTTTTGGCGCGGGGAGGGGGTGGGCAAAGTCTCGGCCCATTCCGAGTCCGGCGGACGAACTTCGCCCGCCCCACGCCCCAAGGCTATAGCCCACCCCCTTTTTGGGCATTTTTCCGCAGGACGAACTTGGCGCCAAGGGGTTCGGCTGCTCTTTTTTGGGCGCGGCTGTGCCCGCGGCCTATTTTTGGCGCGGGGAGGGGGTGGGCAAAGTCTCGGCCCATTCCGAGTCCGGCGGACGAACTTCGCCAGCCCCACGCCCCAAGGCTATAGCCCACCCCCTTTTTGGGCATTTTTCCGCAGGACGAACTTGGCGCCAAGGGGTTCGGCTGCTCTTTTTTGGGCGCGGCTGTGCCCGCGGCCTATTTTTGGCGCGGGGAGGGGGTGGGCAAAGTCTCGGCCCATTCCGAGTCCGGCGGACGAACTTCGCCCGCCCCACGCCCCAAGGCTATAGCCCACCCCCTTTTTGGGCATTTTTCCGCAGGACGAACTTGGCGCCAAGGGGTTCGGCTGCTCTTTTTTGGGCGCGGCTGTGCCCGCGGCCTATTTTTGGCGCGGGGAGGGGGTGGGCAAAGTCTCGGCCCATTCCGAGTCCGGCGGACGAACTTCGCCCGCCCCACGCCCCAAGGCTATAGCCCACCCCCTTTTTGGGCATTTTTCCGCAGGACGAACTTGGCGCCAAGGGGTTCGGCTGCTCTTTTTTGGGCGCGGCTGTGCCCGCGGCCTATTTTTGGCGCGGGGAGGGGGTGGGCAAAGTCTCGGCCCATTCCGAGTCCGGCGGACGAACTTCGCCAGCCCCACGCCCCAAGGCTATAGCCCACCCCCTTTTTGGGCATTTTTCCACAGGACGAACTTGGCGCCAAGGGGTTCGGCTGCTCTTTTTTGGGCGCGGCTGTGCCCGCGGCCTATTTTTGGCGCGGGGAGGGGGTGGGCAAAGTCTCGGCCCATTCCGAGTCCGGCGGACGAACTTCGCCAGCCCCACGCCCCAAGGCTATAGCCCACCCCCTTTTTGGGCATTTTTCCGCAGGACGAACTTGGCGCCAAGGGGTTCGGCTGCTCTTTTTTGGGCGCGGCTGTGCCCGCGGCCTATTTTTGGCGCGGGGAGGGGGTGGGCAAAGTCTCGGCCCATTCCGAGTCCGGCGGACGAACTTCGCCAGCCCCACGCCCCAAGGCTATAGCCCACCCCCTTTTTGGGCATTTTTCCGCAGGACGAACTTGGCGCCAAGGGGTTCGGCTGCTCTTTTTTGGGCGCGGCTGTGCCCGCGGCCTATTTTTGGCGCGGGGAGGGGGTGGGCAAAGTCTCGGCCCATTCCGAGTCCGGCGGACGAACTTCGCCCGCCCCACGCCCCAAGGCTATAGCCCACCCCCTTTTTGGGCATTTTTCCGCAGGACGAACTTGGCGCCAAGGGGTTCGGCTGCTCTTTTTTGGGCGCGGCTTTGCCCGCGGCCTATTTTTGGCGCGGGGAGGGGGTGGGCAAAGTCTCGGCCCATTCCGAGTCCGGCGGACGAACTTCGCCCGCCCCACGCCCCAAGGCTATAGCCCACCCCCTTTTTGGGCATTTTTCCGCAGGACGAACTTGGCGCCAAGGGGTTCGGCTGCTCTTTTTTGGGCGCGGCTGTGCCCGCGGCCTATTTTTGGCGCGGGGAGGGGGTGGGCAAAGTCTCGGCCCATTCCGAGTCCGGCGGACGAACTTCGCCCGCCCCACGCCCCAAGGCTATAGCCCACCCCCTTTTTGGGCATTTTTCCGCAGGACGAACTTGGCGCCAAGGGGTTCGGCTGCTCTTTTTTGGGCGCGGCTGTGCCCGCGGCCTATTTTTGGCGCGGGGAGGGGGTGGGCAAAGTCTCGGCCCATTCCGAGTCCGGCGGACGAACTTCGCCAGCCCCACGCCCCAAGGCTATAGCCCACCCCCTTTTTGGGCATTTTTCCGCAGGACGAACTTGGCGCCAAGGGGTTCGGCTGCTCTTTTTTGGGCGCGGCTGTGCCCGCGGCCTATTTTTGGCGCGGGGAGGGGGTGGGCAAAGTCTCGGCCCATTCCGAGTCCGGCGGACGAACTTCGCCCGCCCCACGCCCCAAGGCTATAGCCCACCCCCTTTTTGGGCATTTTTCCGCAGGACGAACTTGGCGCCAAGGGGTTCGGCTGCTCTTTTTTGGGCGCGGCTGTGCCCGCGGCCTATTTTTGGCGCGGGGAGGGGGTGGGCAAAGTCTCGGCCCATTCCGAGTCCGGCGGACGAACTTCGCCAGCCCCACGCCCCAAGGCTATAGCCCACCCCCTTTTTGGGCATTTTTCCGCAGGACGAACTTGGCGCCAAGGGGTTCGGCTGCTCTTTTTTGGGCGCGGCTGTGCCCGCGGCCTATTTTTGGCGCGGGGAGGGGGTGGGCAAAGTCTCGGCCCATTCCGAGTCCGGCGGACGAACTTCGCCCGCCCCACGCCCCAAGGCTATAGCCCACCCCCTTTTTGGGCATTTTTCCGCAGGACGAACTTGGCGCCAAGGGGTTCGGCTGCTCTTTTTTGGGCGCGGCTGTGCCCGCGGCCTATTTTTGGCGCGGGGAGGGGGTGGGCAAAGTCTCGGCCCATTCCGAGTCCGGCGGACGAACTTCGCCAGCCCCACGCCCCAAGGCTATAGCCCACCCCCTTTTTGGGCATTTTTCCGCAGGACGAACTTGGCGCCAAGGGGTTCGGCTGCTCTTTTTTGGGCGCGGCTGTGCCCGCGGCCTATTTTTGGCGCGGGGAGGGGGTGGGCAAAGTCTCGGCCCATTCCGAGTCCGGCGGACGAACTTCGCCCGCCCCACGCCCCAAGGCTATAGCCCACCCCCTTTTTGGGCATTTTTCCGCAGGACGAACTTGGCGCCAAGGGGTTCGGCTGCTCTTTTTTGGGCGCGGCTGTGCCCGCGGCCTATTTTTGGCGCGGGGAGGGGGTGGGCAAAGTCTCGGCCCATTCCGAGTCCGGCGGACGAACTTCGCCAGCCCCACGCCCCAAGGCTATAGCCCACCCCCTTTTTGGGCATTTTTCCGCAGGACGAACTTGGCGCCAAGGGGTTCGGCTGCTCTTTTTTGGGCGCGGCTGTGCCCGCGGCCTATTTTTGGCGCGGGGAGGGGGTGGGCAAAGTCTCGGCCCATTCCGAGTCCGGCGGACGAACTTCGCCCGCCCCACGCCCCAAGGCTATAGCCCACCCCCTTTTTGGGCATTTTTCCGCAGGACGAACTTGGCGCCAAGGGGTTCGGCTGCTCTTTTTTGGGCGCGGCTGTGCCCGCGGCCTATTTTTGGCGCGGGGAGGGGGTGGGCAAAGTCTCGGCCCATTCCGAGTCCGGCGGACGAACTTCGCCCGCCCCACGCCCCAAGGCTATAGCCCACCCCCTTTTTGGGCATTTTTCCGCAGGACGAACTTGGCGCCAAGGGGTTCGGCTGCTCTTTTTTGGGCGCGGCTGTGCCCGCGGCCTATTTTTGGCGCGGGGAGGGGGTGGGCAAAGTCTCGGCCCATTCCGAGTCCGGCGGACGAACTTCGCCCGCCCCACGCCCCAAGGCTATAGCCCACCCCCTTTTTGGGCATTTTTCCGCAGGACGAACTTGGCGCCAAGGGGTTCGGCTGCTCTTTTTTGGGCGCGGCTGTGCCCGCGGCCTATTTTTGGCGCGGGGAGGGGGTGGGCAAAGTCTCGGCCCATTCCGAGTCCGGCGGACGAACTTCGCCCGCCCCACGCCCCAAGGCTATAGCCCACCCCCTTTTTGGGCATTTTTCCGCAGGACGAACTTGGCGCCAAGGGGTTCGGCTGCTCTTTTTTGGGCGCGGCTGTGCCCGCGGCCTATTTTTGGCGCGGGGAGGGGGTGGGCAAAGTCTCGGCCCATTCCGAGTCCGGCGGACGAACTTCGCCCGCCCCACGCCCCAAGGCTATAGCCCACCCCCTTTTTGGGCATTTTTCCGCAGGACGAACTTGGCGCCAAGGGGTTCGGCTGCTCTTTTTTGGGCGCGGCTGTGCCCGCGGCCTATTTTTGGCGCGGGGAGGGGGTGGGCAAAGTCTCGGCCCATTCCGAGTCCGGCGGACGAACTTCGCCAGCCCCACGCCCCAAGGCTATAGCCCACCCCCTTTTTGGGCATTTTTCCGCAGGACGAACTTGGCGCCAAGGGGTTCGGCTGCTCTTTTTTGGGCGCGGCTGTGCCCGCGGCCTATTTTTGGCGCGGGGAGGGGGTGGGCAAAGTCTCGGCCCATTCCGAGTCCGGCGGACGAACTTCGCCAGCCCCACGCCCCAAGGCTATAGCCCACCCCCTTTTTGGGCATTTTTCCGCAGGACGAACTTGGCGCCAAGGGGTTCGGCTGCTCTTTTTTGGGCGCGGCTGTGCCCGCGGCCTATTTTTGGCGCGGGGAGGGGGTGGGCAAAGTCTCGGCCCATTCCGAGTCCGGCGGACGAACTTCGCCCGCCCCACGCCCCAAGGCTATAGCCCACCCCCTTTTTGGGCATTTTTCCGCAGGACGAACTTGGCGCCAAGGGGTTCGGCTGCTCTTTTTTGGGCGCGGCTGTGCCCGCGGCCTATTTTTGGCGCGGGGAGGGGGTGGGCAAAGTCTCGGCCCATTCCGAGTCCGGCGGACGAACTTCGCCAGCCCCACGCCCCAAGGCTATAGCCCACCCCCTTTTTGGGCATTTTTCCGCAGGACGAACTTGGCGCCAAGGGGTTCGGCTGCTCTTTTTTGGGCGCGGCTGTGCCCGCGGCCTATTTTTGGCGCGGGGAGGGGGTGGGCAAAGTCTCGGCCCATTCCGAGTCCGGCGGACGAACTTCGCCCGCCCCACGCCCCAAGGCTATAGCCCACCCCCTTTTTGGGCATTTTTCCGCAGGACGAACTTGGCGCCAAGGGGTTCGGCTGCTCTTTTTTGGGCGCGGCTGTGCCCGCGGCCTATTTTTGGCGCGGGGAGGGGGTGGGCAAAGTCTCGGCCCATTCCGAGTCCGGCGGACGAACTTCGCCCGCCCCACGCCCCAAGGCTATAGCCCACCCCCTTTTTGGGCATTTTTCCGCAGGACGAACTTGGCGCCAAGGGGTTCGGCTGCTCTTTTTTGGGCGCGGCTGTGCCCGCGGCCTATTTTTGGCGCGGGGAGGGGGTGGGCAAAGTCTCGGCCCATTCCGAGTCCGGCGGACGAACTTCGCCCGCCCCACGCCCCAAGGCTATAGCCCACCCCCTTTTTGGGCATTTTTCCGCAGGACGAACTTGGCGCCAAGGGGTTCGGCTGCTCTTTTTTGGGCGCGGCTGTGCCCGCGGCCTATTTTTGGCGCGGGGAGGGGGTGGGCAAAGTCTCGGCCCATTCCGAGTCCGGCGGACGAACTTCGCCCGCCCCACGCCCCAAGGCTATAGCCCACCCCCTTTTTGGGCATTTTTCCGCAGGACGAACTTGGCGCCAAGGGGTTCGGCTGCTCTTTTTTGGGCGCGGCTGTGCCCGCGGCCTATTTTTGGCGCGGGGAGGGGGTGGGCAAAGTCTCGGCCCATTCCGAGTCCGGCGGACGAACTTCGCCCGCCCCACGCCCCAAGGCTATAGCCCACCCCCTTTTTGGGCATTTTTCCGCAGGACGAACTTGGCGCCAAGGGGTTCGGCTGCTCTTTTTTGGGCGCGGCTGTGCCCGCGGCCTATTTTTGGCGCGGGGAGGGGGTGGGCAAAGTCTCGGCCCATTCCGAGTCCGGCGGACGAACTTCGCCAGCCCCACGCCCCAAGGCTATAGCCCACCCCCTTTTTGGGCATTTTTCCGCAGGACGAACTTGGCGCCAAGGGGTTCGGCTGCTCTTTTTTGGGCGCGGCTGTGCCCGCGGCCTATTTTTGGCGCGGGGAGGGGGTGGGCAAAGTCTCGGCCCATTCCGAGTCCGGCGGACGAACTTCGCCCGCCCCACGCCCCAAGGCTATAGCCCACCCCCTTTTTGGGCATTTTTCCGCAGGACGAACTTGGCGCCAAGGGGTTCGGCTGCTCTTTTTTGGGCGCGGCTGTGCCCGCGGCCTATTTTTGGCGCGGGGAGGGGGTGGGCAAAGTCTCGGCCCATTCCGAGTCCGGCGGACGAACTTCGCCCGCCCCACGCCCCAAGGCTATAGCCCACCCCCTTTTTGGGCATTTTTCCGCAGGACGAACTTGGCGCCAAGGGGTTCGGCTGCTCTTTTTTGGGCGCGGCTGTGCCCGCGGCCTATTTTTGGCGCGGGGAGGGGGTGGGCAAAGTCTCGGCCCATTCCGAGTCCGGCGGACGAACTTCGCCCGCCCCACGCCCCAAGGCTATAGCCCACCCCCTTTTTGGGCATTTTTCCGCAGGACGAACTTGGCGCCAAGGGGTTCGGCTGCTCTTTTTTGGGCGCGGCTGTGCCCGCGGCCTATTTTTGGCGCGGGGAGGGGGTGGGCAAAGTCTCGGCCCATTCCGAGTCCGGCGGACGAACTTCGCCCGCCCCACGCCCCAAGGCTATAGCCCACCCCCTTTTTGGGCATTTTTCCGCAGGACGAACTTGGCGCCAAGGGGTTCGGCTGCTCTTTTTTGGGCGCGGCTGTGCCCGCGGCCTATTTTTGGCGCGGGGAGGGGGTGGGCAAAGTCTCGGCCCATTCCGAGTCCGGCGGACGAACTTCGCCCGCCCCACGCCGCAAGGCTATAGCCCACCCCCTTTTTGGGCATTTTTCCGCAGGACGAACTTGGCGCCAAGGGGTTCGGCTGCTCTTTTTTGGGCGCGGCTGTGCCCGCGGCCTATTTTTGGCGCGGGGAGGGGGTGGGCAAAGTCTCGGCCCATTCCGAGTCCGGCGGACGAACTTCGCCAGCCCCACGCCCCAAGGCTATAGCCCACCCCCTTTTTGGGCATTTTTCCGCAGGACGAACTTGGCGCCAAGGGGTTCGGCAGCTCTTTTTTGGGCGCGGCTGTGCCCGCGGCCTATTTTTGGCGCGGGGAGGGGGTGGGCAAAGTATCGGCCCATTCCGAGTCCGGCGGACAAACTTCGCCAGCCCCACGCCCCAAGGCTATAGCCCACCCCCTTTTTGGGCATTTTTCCGCAGGACGAACTTGGCGCCAAGGGGTTCGGCTGCTCTTTTTTGGGCGCGGCTGTGCCCGCGGCCTATTTTTGGCGCGGGGAGGGGGTGGGCAAAGTCTCGGCCCATTCCGAGTCCGGCGGACGAACTTCGCCCGCCCCACGCCCCAAGGCTATAGCCCACCCCCTTTTTGGGCATTTTTCCGCAGGACGAAGTTGGCGCCAAGGGGTTCGGCTGCTCTTTTTTATGCGCGGCTGTGCCCGCGGCCTACTTTTGGCGTGGGGAGGGGGTGGGCAAAGTCTCGGCCCATTCCGAGTCCGGCGGACGAACTTCGCCCTCCCCACGCCCCAAGGCTATAGCCCACCCCCTTTTTGGGCATTTTTCCGCAGGACGAACTTGGCGCCAAGGGGTTCGGCTGCTCTTTTTTGGGCGCGGCTGTGCCCGCGGCCTATTTTTGGCGCGGGGAGGGGGTGGGCAAAGTCTCGGCCCATTCCGAGTCCGGCGGACGAACTTCGCCAGCCCCACGCCCCAAGGCTATAGCCCACCCCCTTTTTGGGCATTTTTCCGCAGGACGAACTTGGCGCCAAGGGGTTCGGCTGCTCTTTTTTGGGCGCGGCTGTGCCCGCGGCCTATTTTTGGCGCGGGGAGGGGGTGGGCAAAGTCTCGGCCCATTCCGAGTCCGGCGGACGAACTTCGCCAGCCCCACGCCCCAAGGCTATAGCCCACCCCCTTTTTGGGCATTTTTCCGCAGGACGAACTTGGCGCCAAGGGGTTCGGCAGCTCTTTTTTGGGCGCGGCTGTGCCCGCGGCCTATTTTTGGCGCGGGGAGGGGGTGGGCAAAGTCTCGGCCCATTCCGAGTCCGGCGGACGAACTTCGCCAGCCCCACGCCCCAAGGCTATAGCCCACCCCCTTTTTGGGCATTTTTCCGCAGGACGAACTTGGCGCCAAGGGGTTCGGCTGCTCTTTTTTGGGCGCGGCTGTGCCCGCGGCCTATTTTTGGCGCGGGGAGGGGGTGGGCAAAGTCTCGGCCCATTCCGAGTCCGGCGGACGAACTTCGCCCGCCCCACGCCCCAAGGCTATAGCCCACCCCCTTTTTGGGCATTTTTCCGCAGGACGAAGTTGGCGCCAAGGGGTTCGGCTGCTCTTTTTTATGCGCGGCTGTGCCCGCGGCCTACTTTTGGCGTGGGGAGGGGGTGGGCAAAGTCTCGGCCCATTCCGAGTCCGGCGGACGAACTTCGCCCTCCCCACGCCCCAAGGCTATAGCCCACCCCCTTTTTGGGCATTTTTCCGCAGGACGAACTTGGCGCCAAGGGGTTCGGCTGCTCTTTTTTGGGCGCGGCTTTGCCCGCGGCCTATTTTTGGCGCGGGGAGGGGGTGGGCAAAGTCTCGGCCCATTCCGAGTCCGGCGGACGAACTTCGCCAGCCCCACGCCCCAAGGCTATAGCCCACCCCCTTTTTGGGCATTTTTCCGCAGGACGAACTTGGCGCCAAGGGGTTCGGCTGCTCTTTTTTGGGCGCGGCTGTGCCCGCGGCCTATTTTTGGCGCGGGGAGGGGGTGGGCAAAGTCTCGGCCCATTCCGAGTCCGGCGGACAAACTTCGCCCGCCCCACGCCCCAAGGCTATAGCCCACCCCCTTTTTGGGCATTTTTCCGCAGGACGAACTTGGCGCCAAGGGGTTCGGCTGCTCTTTTTTGGACGCGGCTGTGCCCGCGGCCTATTTTTGGCGCGGGGAGGGGGTGGGCAAGGTCTCGGCCCATTCCGAGTCCGGCGGACGAACTTCGGCCGCCCCACACCCCAAGGCTATAGCCCACCCCCTTTTTGGGCATTTTTCCGCAGGACGAACTCGGCGCCAAGGGGTTCGGCTGCTCTTTTTTGGGCGCGGCTGTGCCCGCGGCCTACTTTTGGCGCGGGGAGGGGGTGGGCAAAGTCTCGGCCCATTCCGAGTCCGGCGGACGAACTTCGCCCGCCCCACGCCCGAAGGCCATAGCCCACCGCCTTTTTGGGCATTTTTCCGCAGGACGAACTTGGCGCCAAGGGGTTCGGCTGCTCTTTTTTGGGCGCGGCTGTGCCCGCGGCCTATTTTTGGCGCGGGGAGGGGGTGGGCAAAGTCTCGGCCCATTCCAAGTCCGGCGGACGAACTTCGCCAGCCCCACGCCCCAAGGCTATAGCCCACCCCCTTTTTGGGCATTTTTCCGCAGGACGAACTTGGTTCCAAGGGGTTCGGCTGCTCTTTTTTGGGCGCGGCTGTGCCCGCGGCCTATTTTTGGTGCGGGGAGGGGGTGGGCAAAGTCTCGGCCCATTCCGAGTCCGGCGGACGAACTTCGCCCGCCCCACGCCCCAAGGCTATAGCCCACCCCCTTTTTGGGCATTTTTCCGCAGGACGAACTTGGCGCCAAGGGGTTCGGCTGCTCTTTTTTGGGCGCGGCTGTGCCCGCGGCCTATTTTTGGCGCGGGGAGGGGGTGGGCAAAGTCTCGGCCCATTCCGAGTCCGGCGGACGAACTTCGCCAGCCCCACGCCCCAAGGCTATAGCCCACCCCCTTTTTGGGCTTTTTTCCGCAGGACGAACTTGGCGCCAAGGGGTTCGGCTGCTCTTTTTTGGGCGCGGCTGTGCCCGCGGCCTATTTTTGGCGCGGGGAGGGGGTGGGCAAAGTCTCGGCCCATTCCGAGTCCGGCGGACGAACTTCGCCCGCCCCACGCCCCAAGGCTATAGCCCACCCCCTTTTTGGGCATTTTTCCGCAGGACGAACTTGGCGCCAAGGGGTTCGGCTGCTCTTTTTTGGACGCGGCTGTGCCCGCGGCCTATTTTTGGCGCGGGGAGGGGGTGGGCAAAGTCTCGGCCCATTCCGAGTCCGGCGGACAAACTTCGCCAGCCCCACGCCCCAAGGCTATAGCCCACCCCCTTTTTGGGCATTTTTCAGCAGGACGAACTTGGCGCCAAGGGGTTCGGCTGCTCTTTTTTGGGCGCGGCTGTGCCCGCGGCCTATTTTTGGCGCGGGGAGGGGGTGGGCAAAGTCTCGGCCCATTCCGAGTCCGGCGGACGAACTTCGCCCGCCCCACGTCCCAAGGCTATAGCCCACCCCCTTTTTGGGCATTTTTCCGCAGGACGAACTTGGCGCCAAGGGGTTCGGCTGCTCTTTTTTGGGCACGGCTGTGCCCGCGGCCTATTTTTGGCGCAGGGAGGGGGTGGGCAAAGTCTCGGCCCATTCCGAGTCCGGCGGACGAACTTCGCCAGCCCCACGCCCCAAGGCTATAGCCCACCCCCTTTTTGGGCATTTTTCCGCAGGACGAACTTGGCGCCAAGGGGTTCGGCTGCTCTTTTTTGGGCGCGGGCACACTTTTGGCGCGGGGAGGGGGTGGGCAAAGTCTCGGCCCATTCCGAGTCCGGCGGACGAACTTCGCCAGCCCCACGCCCCAAGGCTATAGCCCACCCCCTTTTTGGGCATTTTTCCGCAGGACGAACTTGGCGCCAAGGGGTTCGGCTGCTCTTTTTTGGGCGCGGCTGTGCCCGCGGCCTATTTTTGGCGCGGGGAGGGGGTGGGCAAAGTCTCGGCCCATTCCGAGTCCGGCGGACAAACTTCGCCCGCCCCACGCCCCAAGGCTATAGCCCACCCCCTTTTTGGGCATTTTTCCGCAGGACGAACTTGGCGCCAAGGGGTTCGGCTGCTCTTTTTTGGGCGCGGCTGTGCCCGCGGCCTATTTTTGGCGCGGGGAGGGGGTGGGCAAAGTCTCGGCCCATTCCGAGTCCGGCGGACGAACTTCGCCAGCCCCACGCCCCAAGGCTATAGCCCACCCCCTTTTTGGGCATTTTTCCGCAGGACGAACTTGGCGCCAAGGGGTTTGGCTGCTCTTTTTTGGGCGCGGCTGTGCCCGCGGCCTATTTTTGGCGCGGGGAGGGGGTGGGCAAAGTCTCGGCCCATTCCGAGTCCGGCGGACGAACTTCGCCAGCCCCACGCCCCAAGGCTATAGCCCACCCCCTTTTTGGGCATTTTTCCGCAGGACGAACTTGGCGCCAAGGGGTTCGGCTGCTCTTTTTTGGGCGCGGGCACACTTTTGGCGCGGGGAGGGGGTGGGCAAAGTCTCGTCCCATTCCGAGTCCGGCGGACGAACTTCGCCCGCCCCACGCCCCAAGGCTATAGCCCACCGCCTTTTTGGGCATTTTTCCGCAGGACGAACTTGGCGCCAAGGGGTTCGGCTGCTCTTTTTTGGGCGCGGCTGTGCCCGCGGCCTATTTTTGGCGCGGGGAGGGGGTGGGCAAAGTCTCGGCCCATTCCGAGTCCGGCGGACGAACTTCGGCCGCCCCACGCCCCAAGGCTATAGCCCACCCCCTTTTTGGGCATTTTTCCGCAGGACGAACTTGGCGCCAAGGGGTTCGGCTGCTCTTTTTTGGGCGCGGCTGTGCCCGCGGCCTATTTTTGGCGCGGGGAGGGGGTGGGCAAAGTCTCGGCCCATTCCAAGTCCGGCGGACGAACTTCGCCCGCCCCACGCCCCAAGGCTATAGCCCACTTCCTTTTTTGGCATTTTTCCGCAGGCTGAACTTGGCGCCAAGGGGTTCGGCTGCTCTTTTTTGGGCGCGGCTGTGCCCGCGGCCTATTTTTGGCGCGGGGAGGGGGTGGGCAAAGTCTCGGCGCATTCCGAGTCCGGCGGACGAACTTCGCACGCCCCACGCCCCAAGGCTATAGCCCACCCCCTTTTTGGGCATTTTTCCGCAGGACGAACTTGGCGCCAAGGGGTTCGGCTGCTCTTTTTTGGGCGCGGCTGTGCCCGCGGCCTATTTTTGGCGCGGGGAGGGGGTGGGCAAAGTCTCGGCCCATTCCGAGTCCGGCGGACGAACTTCGCCAGCCCCACGCCCCAAGGCTATAGCCCACCCCCTTTTTGGGCATTTTTCCGCAGGACGAACTTGGCGCCAAGGGGTTCGGCTGCTCTTTTTTGGTCGCGGCTGTGCCCGCGGCCTATTTTTGGCGCGGGGAGGGGGTGGGCAAAGTCTCGGCCCATTCCGAGTCCGGCGGACGAACTTCGCCCGCCCCACGTCCCAAGGCTATAGCCCACCCCCTTTTTGGGCATTTTTCCGCAGGACGAACTTGGCGCCAAGGGGTTCGGCTGCTCTTTTTTGGGCACGGCTGTGCCCGCGGCCTATTTTTGGCGCAGGGAGGGGGTGGGCAAAGTCTCGGCCCATTCCGAGTCCGGCGGACGAACTTCGCCAGCCCCACGCCCCAAGGCTATAGCCCACCCCCTTTTTGGGCATTTTTCCGCAGGACGAACTTGGCGCCAAGGGGTTCGGCTGCTCTTTTTTGGGCGCGGGCACACTTTTGGCGCGGGGAGGGGGTGGGCAAAGTCTCGGCCCATTCCGAGTCCGGCGGACGAACTTCGCCAGCCCCACGCCCCAAGGCTATAGCCCACCCCCTTTTTGGGCATTTTTCCGCAGGACGAACTTGGCGCCAAGGGGTTCGGCTGCTCTTTTTTGGGCGCGGCTGTGCCCGCGGCCTATTTTTGGCGCGGGGAGGGGGTGGGCAAAGTCTCGGCCCATTCCGAGTCCGGCGGACAAACTTCGCCCGCCCCACGCCCCAAGGCTATAGCCCACCCCCTTTTTGGGCATTTTTCCGCAGGACGAACTTGGCGCCAAGGGGTTCGGCTGCTCTTTTTTGGGCGCGGCTGTGCCCGCGGCCTATTTTTGGCGCGGGGAGGGGGTGGGCAAAGTCTCGGCCCATTCCGAGTCCGGCGGACGAACTTCGCCAGCCCCACGCCCCAAGGCTATAGCCCACCCCCTTTTTGGGCATTTTTCCGCAGGACGAACTTGGCGCCAAGGGGTTTGGCTGCTCTTTTTTGGGCGCGGCTGTGCCCGCGGCCTATTTTTGGCGCGGGGAGGGGGTGGGCAAAGTCTCGGCCCATTCCGAGTCCGGCGGACGAACTTCGACCGCCCCATGCCCCAAGGCTATAGCCCACCCCCTTTTTGGGCAATTTTCCGCTGGACGAACTTGGCCCCAAGGGGTTCGGCTGCTCTTTTTTGGGCGCGGCTGTGCCCGCGGCCTATTTTTGGCGCGGGGAGGGGGTGGGCAAAGTCTCGGCCCATTCCGAGTCCGGCGGACGAAGTTCGCCAGCCCCACGCCCCAACGCTATAGCCCACCCCCTTTTTGGGCATTTTTCCGCAGGACGAACTTGGCGCCAAGGGGTTCGGCTGCTCTTTTTTGGGCGCGGCTGTGCCCGCGGCCTATTTTTGGCGCGGGGAGGGGGTGGGCAAAGTCTCGGCCCATTCCGAGTCCGGCGGACGAACTTCGCCCACCCCACGCCCCAAGGCTATAGCCCACCCCCTTTTTGGGCATTTTTCCACAGGACGAAATTGGCGCCAAGGGGTTCGGCTGCTCTTTTTTGGGCGCGGCTGTGCCCGCGGCCTATTTTTGGCGCGGGGAGGGTGTGGGCAAAGTCTCGGCCCATTCCGAGTCCGGCGGACGAACTTCGCCCGCCCCACGCCCCAAGGCTATAGCCCACCCCCTTTTTGGGCATTTTTCCGCAGGACGAACTTGGCCCCAAGGGGTTCGGCTGCTCTTTTTTGGGCGCGGCTGTGGCCGCGGCCTATTTTTGGCGCGGGGAGGGGGTGGGCAAAGTCTCGGCCCATTCCGAGTCCGGCGGACGAACTTCGCCCGCCCCACGCCCCAAGGCTATAGCCCACCCCCTTTTTGGGAATTTTTCCGCACGACGAACTTGGCGCCAAGGGGTTCGGCTGCTCTTTTTTGGGCGCGGCTGTGCCCGCGGCCTATTTTTGGCGCGGGGAGGGGGTGGGTAAAGTCTCGGCCCATTCCGAGTCCGGCGGACGAACTTCGCCCGCCCCACGCCCCAAGGCTATAGTCCACCCCCTTTTTGGGCATTTTTCCGCAGGACGAACTTGGCGCCAAGGGGTTCGGCTGCTCTTTTTTGGGCGCGGCTGTGCCCGCGGCCTATTTTTGGCGCGGGGAGGGGGTGGGCAAAGTCTCGGCCCATTCCGAGTCCGGCGGACGAACTTCGACCGCCCCATGCCCCAAGGCTATAGCCCACCCCCTTTTTGGGCAATTTTCCGCTGGACGAACTTGGCCCCAAGGGGTTCGGCTGCTCTTTTTTGGGCGCGGCTGTGCCCGCGGCCTATTTTTGGCGCGGGGAGGGGGTGGGCAAAGTCTCGGCCCATTCCGAGTCCGGCGGACGAAGTTCGCCAGCCCCACGCCCCAAGGCTATAGCCCACCCCCTTTTTGGGCATTTTTCCGCAGGACGAACTTGGCGCCAAGGGGTTCGGCTGCTCTTTTTTGGGCGCGGCTGTGCCCGCGGCCTATTTTTGGCGCGGGGAGGGGGTGGGCAAAGTCTCGGCCCATTCCGAGTCCGGCGGACGAAGTTCGCCAGCCCCACGCCCCAACGCTATAGCCCACCCCCTTTTTGGGCATTTTTCCGCAGGACGAACTTGGCGCCAAGGGGTTCGGCTGCTCTTTTTTGGGCGCGGCTGTGCCCGCGGCCTATTTTTGGCGCGGGGAGGGGGTGGGCAAAGTCTCGGCCCATTCCGAGTCCGGCGGACGAACTTCGCCCACCCCACGCCCCAAGGCTATAGCCCACCCCCTTTTTGGGCATTTTTCCACAGGACGAAATTGGCGCCAAGGGGTTCGGCTGCTCTTTTTTGGGCGCGGCTGTGCCCGCGGCCTATTTTTGGCGCGGGGAGGGTGTGGGCAAAGTCTCGGCCCATTCCGAGTCCGGCGGACGAACTTCGCCCGCCCCACGCCCCAAGGCTATAGCCCACCCCCTTTTTGGGCATTTTTCCGCAGGACGAACTTGGCCCCAAGGGGTTCGGCTGCTCTTTTTTGGGCGCGGCTGTGCCCGCGGCCTATTTTTGGCGCGGGGAGGGGGTGGGCAAAGTCTCGGCCCATTCCGAGTCCGGCGGACGAACTTCGACCGCCCCACGCCCCAAGGCTATAGCCCACCCCCTTTTTGGGCAATTTTCCGCTGGACGAACTTGGCCCCAAGGGGTTCGGCCGCTCTTTTTTGGGCGCGGCTGTGCCCGCGGCCTATTTTTGGCGCGGGGAGGGGGTGGGCAAAGTCTCGGCCCATTCCGAGTCCGGCGGACGAACTTCGACCGCCCCATGCCCCAAGGCTATAGCCCACCCCCTTTTTGGGCAATTTTCCGCTGGACGAACTTGGCCCCAAGGGGTTCGGCTGCTCTTTTTTGGGCGCGGCTGTGCCCGCGGCCTATTTTTGGCGCGGGGAGGGGGTGGGCAAAGTCTCGGCCCATTCCGAGTCCGGCGGACGAAGTTCGCCAGCCCCACGCCCCAACGCTATAGCCCACCCCCTTTTTGGGCATTTTTCCGCAGGACGAACTTGGCGCCAAGGGGTTCGGCTGCTCTTTTTTGGGCGCGGCTGTGCCCGCGGCCTATTTTTGGCGCGGGGAGGGGGTGGGCAAAGTCTCGGCCCATTCCGAGTCCGGCGGACGAACTTCGCCCACCCCACGCCCCAAGGCTATAGCCCACCCCCTTTTTGGGCATTTTTCCACAGGACGAAATTGGCGCCAAGGGGTTCGGCTGCTCTTTTTTGGGCGCGGCTGTGCCCGCGGCCTATTTTTGGCGCGGGGAGGGTGTGGGCAAAGTCTCGGCCCATTCCGAGTCCGGCGGACGAACTTCGCCCGCCCCACGCCCCAAGGCTATAGCCCACCCCCTTTTTGGGCATTTTTCCGCAGGACGAACTTGGCGCCAAGGGGTTCGGCTGCTCTTTTTTGGGCGCGGCTGTGGCCCGCGGCCTATTTTTGGCGCGGGGAGGGGGTGGGCAAAGTCTCGGCCCATTCCGAGTCCGGCGGACGAACTTCGCCCGCCCCACGCCCCAAGGCTATAGCCCACCCCCTTTTTGGGAATTTTTCCGCACGACGAACTTGGCGCCAAGGGGTTCGGCTGCTCTTTTTTGGGCGCGGCTGTGCCCGCGGCCTATTTTTGGCGCGGGGAGGGGGTGGGCAAAGTCTCGGCCCATTCCGAGTCCGGCGGACGAACTTCGCCCGCCCCACGCCCCAAGGCTATAGTCCCACCCCCTTTTTGGGCATTTTTCCGCAGGACGAACTTGGCGCCAAGGGGTTCGGCTGCTCTTTTTTGGGCGCGGCTGTGCCCGCGGCCTATTTTTGGCGCGGGGAGGGGGTGGGCAAAGTCTCGGCCCATTCCGAGTCCGGCGGACGAACTTCGCCCGCCCCACGCCCCAAGGCTATAGCCCACCCCCTTTTTGGGCATTTTTCCGCAGGACGAACTTGGCGCCAAGGGGTTCGGCTGCTCTTTTTTGGGCGCGGCTGTGCCCGCGGCCTATTTTTGGCGCGGGGAGGGGGTGGGCAAAGTCTCGGCCCATTCCGAGTCCGGCGGACGAACTTCGCCCGCCCCACGCCCCAAGGCTATAGCCCACCCCCTTTTTGGGCATTTTTCCGCAGGACGAACTTGGCGCCAAGGGGTTCGGCTGCTCTTTTTTGGGCGCAGCTGTGCCCGCGGCCTATTTTTGGCGCGGGGAGGGGGTGGGCAAAGTCTCGGCCCATTCCGAGTCCGGCGGACGAACTTCGCCCGCCCCACGCCCCAAGGCTATAGCCCACCCCCTTTTTGGGCATTTTTCCGCAGGACGAACTTGGCGCCAAGGGGTTCGGCTGCTCTTTTTTGGGCGCGGCTGTGCCCGCGGCCTATTTTTGGCGCGGGGAGGGGGTGGGCAAAGTCTCGGCCCATTCCGAGTCCGGCGGACGAACTTCGCCCGCCCCACGCCCCAAGGCTATAGCCCACCCCCTTTTTGGGCATTTTTCCGCAGGACGAACTTGGCGCCAAGGGGTTCGGCTGCTCTTTTTTGGGCGCGGCTGTGCCCGCGGCCTATTTTTGGCGCGGGGAGGGGGTGGGCAAAGTCTCGGCCCATTCCGAGTCCGGCGGACGAACTTCGCCCGCCCCACGCCCCAAGGCTATAGCCCACCCCCTTTTTGGGCATTTTTCCGCAGGACGAACTTGGCGCCAAGGGGTTCGGCTGCTCTTTTTTGGGCGCGGCTGTGCCCGCGGCCTATTTTTGGCGCGGGGAGGGGGTGGGCAAAGTCTCGGCCCATTCCGAGTCCGGCGGACGAACTTCGCCCGCCCCACGCCCCAAGGCTATAGCCCACCCCCTTTTTGGGCATTTTTCCGCAGGACGAACTTGGCGCCAAGGGGTTCGGCTGCTCTTTTTTGGGCGCGGCTGTGCCCGCGGCCTATTTTTGGCGCGGGGAGGGGGTGGGCAAAGTCTCGGCCCATTCCGAGTCCGGCGGACGAACTTCGCCCGCCCCACGCCCCAAGGCTATAGCCCACCCCCTTTTTGGGCATTTTTCCGCAGGACGAACTTGGCGCCAAGGGGTTCGGCTGCTCTTTTTTGGGCGCGGCTGTGCCCGCGGCCTATTTTTGGCGCGGGGAGGGGGTGGGCAAAGTCTCGGCCCATTCCGAGTCCGGCGGACGAACTTCGCCCGCCCCACGCCCCAAGGCTATAGCCCACCCCCTTTTTGGGCATTTTTCCGCAGGACGAACTTGGCGCCAAGGGGTTCGGCTGCTCTTTTTTGGGCGCGGCTGTGCCCGCGGCCTATTTTTGGCGCGGGGAGGGGGTGGGCAAAGTCTCGGCCCATTCCGAGTCCGGCGGACGAACTTCGCCCGCCCCACGCCCCAAGGCTATAGCCCACCCCCTTTTTGGGCATTTTTCCGCAGGACGAACTTGGCGCCAAGGGGTTCGGCTGCTCTTTTTTGGGCGCGGCTGTGCCCGCGGCCTATTTTTGGCGCGGGGAGGGGGTGGGCAAAGTCTCGGCCCATTCCGAGTCCGGCGGACGAACTTCGCCCGCCCCACGCCCCAAGGCTATAGCCCACCCCCTTTTTGGGCATTTTTCCGCAGGACGAACTTGGCGCCAAGGGGTTCGGCTGCTCTTTTTTGGGCGCGGCTGTGCCCGCGGCCTATTTTTGGCGCGGGGAGGGGGTGGGCAAAGTCTCGGCCCATTCCGAGTCCGGCGGACGAACTTCGCCCGCCCCACGCCCCAAGGCTATAGCCCACCCCCTTTTTGGGCATTTTTCCGCAGGACGAACTTGGCGCCAAGGGGTTCGGCTGCTCTTTTTTGGGCGCGGCTGTGCCCGCGGCCTATTTTTGGCGCGGGGAGGGGGTGGGCAAAGTCTCGGCCCATTCCGAGTCCGGCGGACGAACTTCGCCCGCCCCACGCCCCAAGGCTATAGCCCACCCCCTTTTTGGGCATTTTTCCGCAGGACGAACTTGGCGCCAAGGGGTTCGGCTGCTCTTTTTTGGGCGCGGCTGTGCCCGCGGCCTATTTTTGGCGCGGGGAGGGGGTGGGCAAAGTCTCGGCCCATTCCGAGTCCGGCGGACGAACTTCGCCCGCCCCACGCCCCAAGGCTATAGCCCACCCCCTTTTTGGGCATTTTTCCGCAGGACGAACTTGGCGCCAAGGGGTTCGGCTGCTCTTTTTTGGGCGCGGCTGTGCCCGCGGCCTATTTTTGGCGCGGGGAGGGGGTGGGCAAAGTCTCGGCCCATTCCGAGTCCGGCGGACGAACTTCGCCCGCCCCACGCCCCAAGGCTATAGCCCACCCCCTTTTTGGGCATTTTTCCGCAGGACGAACTTGGCGCCAAGGGGTTCGGCTGCTCTTTTTTGGGCGCGGCTGTGCCCGCGGCCTATTTTTGGCGCGGGGAGGGGGTGGGCAAAGTCTCGGCCCATTCCGAGTCCGGCGGACGAACTTCGCCCGCCCCACGCCCCAAGGCTATAGCCCACCCCCTTTTTGGGCATTTTTCCGCAGGACGAACTTGGCGCCAAGGGGTTCGGCTGCTCTTTTTTGGGCGCGGCTGTGCCCGCGGCCTATTTTTGGCGCGGGGAGGGGGTGGGCAAAGTCTCGGCCCATTCCGAGTCCGGCGGACGAACTTCGCCCGCCCCACGCCCCAAGGCTATAGCCCACCCCCTTTTTGGGCATTTTTCCGCAGGACGAACTTGGCGCCAAGGGGTTCGGCTGCTCTTTTTTGGGCGCGGCTGTGCCCGCGGCCTATTTTTGGCGCGGGGAGGGGGTGGGCAAAGTCTCGGCCCATTCCGAGTCCGGCGGACGAACTTCGCCCGCCCCACGCCCCAAGGCTATAGCCCACCCCCTTTTTGGGCATTTTTCCGCAGGACGAACTTGGCGCCAAGGGGTTCGGCTGCTCTTTTTTGGGCGCGGCTGTGCCCGCGGCCTATTTTTGGCGCGGGGAGGGGGTGGGCAAAGTCTCGGCCCATTCCGAGTCCGGCGGACGAACTTCGCCCGCCCCACGCCCCAAGGCTATAGCCCACCCCCTTTTTGGGCATTTTTCCGCAGGACGAACTTGGCGCCAAGGGGTTCGGCTGCTCTTTTTTGGGCGCGGCTGTGCCCGCGGCCTATTTTTGGCGCGGGGAGGGGGTGGGCAAAGTCTCGGCCCATTCCGAGTCCGGCGGACGAACTTCGCCCGCCCCACGCCCCAAGGCTATAGCCCACCCCCTTTTTGGGCATTTTTCCGCAGGACGAACTTGGCGCCAAGGGGTTCGGCTGCTCTTTTTTGGGCGCGGCTGTGCCCGCGGCCTATTTTTGGCGCGGGGAGGGGGTGGGCAAAGTCTCGGCCCATTCCGAGTCCGGCGGACGAACTTCGCCCGCCCCACGCCCCAAGGCTATAGCCCACCCCCTTTTTGGGCATTTTTCCGCAGGACGAACTTGGCGCCAAGGGGTTCGGCTGCTCTTTTTTGGGCGCGGCTGTGCCCGCGGCCTATTTTTGGCGCGGGGAGGGGGTGGGCAAAGTCTCGGCCCATTCCGAGTCCGGCGGACGAACTTCGCCCGCCCCACGCCCCAAGGCTATAGCCCACCCCCTTTTTGGGCATTTTTCCGCAGGACGAACTTGGCGCCAAGGGGTTCGGCTGCTCTTTTTTGGGCGCGGCTGTGCCCGCGGCCTATTTTTGGCGCGGGGAGGGGGTGGGCAAAGTCTCGGCCCATTCCGAGTCCGGCGGACGAACTTCGCCCGCCCCACGCCCCAAGGCTATAGCCCACCCCCTTTTTGGGCATTTTTCCGCAGGACGAACTTGGCGCCAAGGGGTTCGGCTGCTCTTTTTTGGGCGCGGCTGTGCCCGCGGCCTATTTTTGGCGCGGGGAGGGGGTGGGCAAAGTCTCGGCCCATTCCGAGTCCGGCGGACGAACTTCGCCCGCCCCACGCCCCAAGGCTATAGCCCACCCCCTTTTTGGGCATTTTTCCGCAGGACGAACTTGGCGCCAAGGGGTTCGGCTGCTCTTTTTTGGGCGCGGCTGTGCCCGCGGCCTATTTTTGGCGCGGGGAGGGGGTGGGCAAAGTCTCGGCCCATTCCGAGTCCGGCGGACGAACTTCGCCCGCCCCACGCCCCAAGGCTATAGCCCACCCCCTTTTTGGGCATTTTTCCGCAGGACGAACTTGGCGCCAAGGGGTTCGGCTGCTCTTTTTTGGGCGCGGCTGTGCCCGCGGCCTATTTTTGGCGCGGGGAGGGGGTGGGCAAAGTCTCGGCCCATTCCGAGTCCGGCGGACGAACTTCGCCCGCCCCACGCCCCAAGGCTATAGCCCACCCCCTTTTTGGGCATTTTTCCGCAGGACGAACTTGGCGCCAAGGGGTTCGGCTGCTCTTTTTTGGGCGCGGCTGTGCCCGCGGCCTATTTTTGGCGCGGGGAGGGGGTGGGCAAAGTCTCGGCCCATTCCGAGTCCGGCGGACGAACTTCGCCCGCCCCACGCCCCAAGGCTATAGCCCACCCCCTTTTTGGGCATTTTTCCGCAGGACGAACTTGGCGCCAAGGGGTTCGGCTGCTCTTTTTTGGGCGCGGCTGTGCCCGCGGCCTATTTTTGGCGCGGGGAGGGGGTGGGCAAAGTCTCGGCCCATTCCGAGTCCGGCGGACGAACTTCGCCCGCCCCACGCCCCAAGGCTATAGCCCACCCCCTTTTTGGGCATTTTTCCGCAGGACGAACTTGGCGCCAAGGGGTTCGGCTGCTCTTTTTTGGGCGCGGCTGTGCCCGCGGCCTATTTTTGGCGCGGGGAGGGGGTGGGCAAAGTCTCGGCCCATTCCGAGTCCGGCGGACGAACTTCGCCCGCCCCACGCCCCAAGGCTATAGCCCACCCCCTTTTTGGGCATTTTTCCGCAGGACGAACTTGGCGCCAAGGGGTTCGGCTGCTCTTTTTTGGGCGCGGCTGTGCCCGCGGCCTATTTTTGGCGCGGGGAGGGGGTGGGCAAAGTCTCGGCCCATTCCGAGTCCGGCGGACGAACTTCGCCCGCCCCACGCCCCAAGGCTATAGCCCACCCCCTTTTTGGGCATTTTTCCGCAGGACGAACTTGGCGCCAAGGGGTTCGGCTGCTCTTTTTTGGGCGCGGCTGTGCCCGCGGCCTATTTTTGGCGCGGGGAGGGGGTGGGCAAAGTCTCGGCCCATTCCGAGTCCGGCGGACGAACTTCGCCCGCCCCACGCCCCAAGGCTATAGCCCACCCCCTTTTTGGGCATTTTTCCGCAGGACGAACTTGGCGCCAAGGGGTTCGGCTGCTCTTTTTTGGGCGCGGCTGTGCCCGCGGCCTATTTTTGGCGCGGGGAGGGGGTGGGCAAAGTCTCGGCCCATTCCGAGTCCGGCGGACGAACTTCGCCCGCCCCACGCCCCAAGGCTATAGCCCACCCCCTTTTTGGGCATTTTTCCGCAGGACGAACTTGGCGCCAAGGGGTTCGGCTGCTCTTTTTTGGGCGCGGCTGTGCCCGCGGCCTATTTTTGGCGCGGGGAGGGGGTGGGCAAAGTCTCGGCCCATTCCGAGTCCGGCGGACGAACTTCGCCCGCCCCACGCCCCAAGGCTATAGCCCACCCCCTTTTTGGGCATTTTTCCGCAGGACGAACTTGGCGCCAAGGGGTTCGGCTGCTCTTTTTTGGGCGCGGCTGTGCCCGCGGCCTATTTTTGGCGCGGGGAGGGGGTGGGCAAAGTCTCGGCCCATTCCGAGTCCGGCGGACGAACTTCGCCCGCCCCACGCCCCAAGGCTATAGCCCACCCCCTTTTTGGGCATTTTTCCGCAGGACGAACTTGGCGCCAAGGGGTTCGGCTGCTCTTTTTTGGGCGCGGCTGTGCCCGCGGCCTATTTTTGGCGCGGGGAGGGGGTGGGCAAAGTCTCGGCCCATTCCGAGTCCGGCGGACGAACTTCGCCCGCCCCACGCCCCAAGGCTATAGCCCACCCCCTTTTTGGGCATTTTTCCGCAGGACGAACTTGGCGCCAAGGGGTTCGGCTGCTCTTTTTTGGGCGCGGCTGTGCCCGCGGCCTATTTTTGGCGCGGGGAGGGGGTGGGCAAAGTCTCGGCCCATTCCGAGTCCGGCGGACGAACTTCGCCCGCCCCACGCCCCAAGGCTATAGCCCACCCCCTTTTTGGGCATTTTTCCGCAGGACGAACTTGGCGCCAAGGGGTTCGGCTGCTCTTTTTTGGGCGCGGCTGTGCCCGCGGCCTATTTTTGGCGCGGGGAGGGGGTGGGCAAAGTCTCGGCCCATTCCGAGTCCGGCGGACGAACTTCGCCCGCCCCACGCCCCAAGGCTATAGCCCACCCCCTTTTTGGGCATTTTTCCGCAGGACGAACTTGGCGCCAAGGGGTTCGGCTGCTCTTTTTTGGGCGCGGCTGTGCCCGCGGCCTATTTTTGGCGCGGGGAGGGGGTGGGCAAAGTCTCGGCCCATTCCGAGTCCGGCGGACGAACTTCGCCCGCCCCACGCCCCAAGGCTATAGCCCACCCCCTTTTTGGGCATTTTTCCGCAGGACGAACTTGGCGCCAAGGGGTTCGGCTGCTCTTTTTTGGGCGCGGCTGTGCCCGCGGCCTATTTTTGGCGCGGGGAGGGGGTGGGCAAAGTCTCGGCCCATTCCGAGTCCGGCGGACGAACTTCGCCCGCCCCACGCCCCAAGGCTATAGCCCACCCCCTTTTTTGGGCATTTTTCCGCAGGACGAACTTGGCGCCAAGGGGTTCGGCTGCTCTTTTTTGGGCGCGGCTGTGCCCGCGGCCTATTTTTGGCGCGGGGAGGGGGTGGGCAAAGTCTCGGCCCATTCCGAGTCCGGCGGACGAACTTCGCCCGCCCCACGCCCCAAGGCTATAGCCCACCCCCTTTTTGGGCATTTTTCCGCAGGACGAACTTGGCGCCAAGGGGTTCGGCTGCTCTTTTTTGGGCGCGGCTGTGCCCGCGGCCTATTTTTGGCGCGGGGAGGGGGTGGGCAAAGTCTCGGCCCATTCCGAGTCCGGCGGACGAACTTCGCCTGCCCCACGCCCCAAGGCTATAGCCCACCCCCTTTTTGGGCATTTTTCCGCAGGACGAACTTGGCGCCAAGGGGTTCGGCTGCTCTTTTTTGGGCGCGGCTGTGCCCGCGGCCTATTTTTGGCGCGGGGAGGGGGTGGGCAAAGTCTCGGCCCATTCCGAGTCCGGCGGACGAACTTCGCCCGCCCCACGCCCCAAGGCTATAGCCCACCCCCTTTTTGGGCATTTTTCCGCAGGACGAACTTGGCGCCAAGGGGTTCGGCTGCTCTTTTTTGGGCGCGGCTGTGCCCGCGGCCTATTTTTGGCGCGGGGAGGGGGTGGGCAAAGTCTCGGCCCATTCCGAGTCCGGCGGACGAACTTCGCCCGCCCCACGCCCCAAGGCTATAGCCCACCCCCTTTTTGGGCATTTTTCCGCAGGACGAACTTGGCGCCAAGGGGTTCGGCTGCTCTTTTTTGGGCGCGGCTGTGCCCGCGGCCTATTTTTGGCGCGGGGAGGGGGTGGGCAAAGTCTCGGCCCATTCCGAGTCCGGCGGACGAACTTCGCCCGCCCCACGCCCCAAGGCTATAGCCCACCCCCTTTTTGGGCATTTTTCCGCAGGACGAACTTGGCGCCAAGGGGTTCGGCTGCTCTTTTTTGGGCGCGGCTGTGCCCGCGGCCTATTTTTGGCGCGGGGAGGGGGTGGGCAAAGTCTCGGCCCATTCCGAGTCCGGCGGACGAACTTCGCCCGCCCCACGCCCCAAGGCTATAGCCCACCCCCTTTTTGGGCATTTTTCCGCAGGACGAACTTGGCGCCAAGGGGTTCGGCTGCTCTTTTTTGGGCGCGGCTGTGCCCGCGGCCTATTTTTGGCGCGGGGAGGGGGTGGGCAAAGTCTCGGCCCATTCCGAGTCCGGCGGACGAACTTCGCCCGCCCCACGCCCCAAGGCTATAGCCCACCCCCTTTTTGGGCATTTTTCCGCAGGACGAACTTGGCGCCAAGGGGTTCGGCTGCTCTTTTTTGGGCGCGGCTGTGCCCGCGGCCTATTTTTGGCGCGGGGAGGGGGTGGGCAAAGTCTCGGCCCATTCCGAGTCCGGCGGACGAACTTCGCCCGCCCCACGCCCCAAGGCTATAGCCCACCCCCTTTTTGGGCATTTTTCCGCAGGACGAACTTGGCGCCAAGGGGTTCGGCTGCTCTTTTTTGGGCGCGGCTGTGCCCGCGGCCTATTTTTGGCGCGGGGAGGGGGTGGGCAAAGTCTCGGCCCATTCCGAGTCCGGCGGACGAACTTCGCCCGCCCCACGCCCCAAGGCTATAGCCCACCCCCTTTTTGGGCATTTTTCCGCAGGACGAACTTGGCGCCAAGGGGTTCGGCTGCTCTTTTTTGGGCGCGGCTGTGCCCGCGGCCTATTTTTGGCGCGGGGAGGGGGTGGGCAAAGTCTCGGCCCATTCCGAGTCCGGCGGACGAACTTCGCCCGCCCCACGCCCCAAGGCTATAGCCCACCCCCTTTTTGGGCATTTTTCCGCAGGACGAACTTGGCGCCAAGGGGTTCGGCTGCTCTTTTTTGGGCGCGGCTGTGCCCGCGGCCTATTTTTGGCGCGGGGAGGGGGTGGGCAAAGTCTCGGCCCATTCCGAGTCCGGCGGACGAACTTCGCCCGCCCCACGCCCCAAGGCTATAGCCCACCCCCTTTTTGGGCATTTTTCCGCAGGACGAACTTGGCGCCAAGGGGTTCGGCTGCTCTTTTTTGGGCGCGGCTGTGCCCGCGGCCTATTTTTGGCGCGGGGAGGGGGTGGGCAAAGTCTCGGCCCATTCCGAGTCCGGCGGACGAACTTCGCCCGCCCCACGCCCCAAGGCTATAGCCCACCCCCTTTTTGGGCATTTTTCCGCAGGACGAACTTGGCGCCAAGGGGTTCGGCTGCTCTTTTTTGGGCGCGGCTGTGCCCGCGGCCTATTTTTGGCGCGGGGAGGGGGTGGGCAAAGTCTCGGCCCATTCCGAGTCCGGCGGACGAACTTCGCCCGCCCCACGCCCCAAGGCTATAGCCCACCCCCTTTTTGGGCATTTTTCCGCAGGACGAACTTGGCGCCAAGGGGTTCGGCTGCTCTTTTTTGGGCGCGGCTGTGCCCGCGGCCTATTTTTGGCGCGGGGAGGGGGTGGGCAAAGTCTCGGCCCATTCCGAGTCCGGCGGACGAACTTCGCCCGCCCCACGCCCCAAGGCTATAGCCCACCCCCTTTTTGGGCATTTTTCCGCAGGACGAACTTGGCGCCAAGGGGTTCGGCTGCTCTTTTTTGGGCGCGGCTGTGCCCGCGGCCTATTTTTGGCGCGGGGAGGGGGTGGGCAAAGTCTCGGCCCATTCCGAGTCCGGCGGACGAACTTCGCCCGCCCCACGCCCCAAGGCTATAGCCCACCCCCTTTTTGGGCATTTTTCCGCAGGACGAACTTGGCGCCAAGGGGTTCGGCTGCTCTTTTTTGGGCGCGGCTGTGCCCGCGGCCTATTTTTGGCGCGGGGAGGGGGTGGGCAAAGTCTCGGCCCATTCCGAGTCCGGCGGACGAACTTCGCCCGCCCCACGCCCCAAGGCTATAGCCCACCCCCTTTTTGGGCATTTTTCCGCAGGACGAACTTGGCGCCAAGGGGTTCGGCTGCTCTTTTTTGGGCGCGGCTGTGCCCGCGGCCTATTTTTGGCGCGGGGAGGGGGTGGGCAAAGTCTCGGCCCATTCCGAGTCCGGCGGACGAACTTCGCCCGCCCCACGCCCCAAGGCTATAGCCCACCCCCTTTTTGGGCATTTTTCCGCAGGACGAACTTGGCGCCAAGGGGTTCGGCTGCTCTTTTTTGGGCGCGGCTGTGCCCGCGGCCTATTTTTGGCGCGGGGAGGGGGTGGGCAAAGTCTCGGCCCATTCCGAGTCCGGCGGACGAACTTCGCCCGCCCCACGCCCCAAGGCTATAGCCCACCCCCTTTTTGGGCATTTTTCCGCAGGACGAACTTGGCGCCAAGGGGTTCGGCTGCTCTTTTTTGGGCGCGGCTGTGCCCGCGGCCTATTTTTGGCGCGGGGAGGGGGTGGGCAAAGTCTCGGCCCATTCCGAGTCCGGCGGACGAACTTCGCCCGCCCCACGCCCCAAGGCTATAGCCCACCCCCTTTTTGGGCATTTTTCCGCAGGACGAACTTGGCGCCAAGGGGTTCGGCTGCTCTTTTTTGGGCGCGGCTGTGCCCGCGGCCTATTTTTGGCGCGGGGAGGGGGTGGGCAAAGTCTCGGCCCATTCCGAGTCCGGCGGACGAACTTCGCCCGCCCCACGCCCCAAGGCTATAGCCCACCCCCTTTTTGGGCATTTTTCCGCAGGACGAACTTGGCGCCAAGGGGTTCGGCTGCTCTTTTTTGGGCGCGGCTGTGCCCGCGGCCTATTTTTGGCGCGGGGAGGGGGTGGGCAAAGTCTCGGCCCATTCCGAGTCCGGCGGACGAACTTCGCCCGCCCCACGCCCCAAGGCTATAGCCCACCCCCTTTTTGGGCATTTTTCCGCAGGACGAACTTGGCGCCAAGGGGTTCGGCTGCTCTTTTTTGGGCGCGGCTGTGCCCGCGGCCTATTTTTGGCGCGGGGAGGGGGTGGGCAAAGTCTCGGCCCATTCCGAGTCCGGCGGACGAACTTCGCCCGCCCCACGCCCCAAGGCTATAGCCCACCCCCTTTTTGGGCATTTTTCCGCAGGACGAACTTGGCGCCAAGGGGTTCGGCTGCTCTTTTTTGGGCGCGGCTGTGCCCGCGGCCTATTTTTGGCGCGGGGAGGGGGTGGGCAAAGTCTCGGCCCATTCCGAGTCCGGCGGACGAACTTCGCCCGCCCCACGCCCCAAGGCTATAGCCCACCCCCTTTTTGGGCATTTTTCCGCAGGACGAACTTGGCGCCAAGGGGTTCGGCTGCTCTTTTTTGGGCGCGGCTGTGCCCGCGGCCTATTTTTGGCGCGGGGAGGGGGTGGGCAAAGTCTCGGCCCATTCCGAGTCCGGCGGACGAACTTCGCCCGCCCCACGCCCCAAGGCTATAGCCCACCCCCTTTTTGGGCATTTTTCCGCAGGACGAACTTGGCGCCAAGGGGTTCGGCTGCTCTTTTTTGGGCGCGGCTGTGCCCGCGGCCTATTTTTGGCGCGGGGAGGGGGTGGGCAAAGTCTCGGCCCATTCCGAGTCCGGCGGACGAACTTCGCCCGCCCCACGCCCCAAGGCTATAGCCCACCCCCTTTTTGGGCATTTTTCCGCAGGACGAACTTGGCGCCAAGGGGTTCGGCTGCTCTTTTTTGGGCGCGGCTGTGCCCGCGGCCTATTTTTGGCGCGGGGAGGGGGTGGGCAAAGTCTCGGCCCATTCCGAGTCCGGCGGACGAACTTCGCCCGCCCCACGCCCCAAGGCTATAGCCCACCCCCTTTTTGGGCATTTTTCCGCAGGACGAACTTGGCGCCAAGGGGTTCGGCTGCTCTTTTTTGGGCGCGGCTGTGCCCGCGGCCTATTTTTGGCGCGGGGAGGGGGTGGGCAAAGTCTCGGCCCATTCCGAGTCCGGCGGACGAACTTCGCCCGCCCCACGCCCCAAGGCTATAGCCCACCCCCTTTTTGGGCATTTTTCCGCAGGACGAACTTGGCGCCAAGGGGTTCGGCTGCTCTTTTTTGGGCGCGGCTGTGCCCGCGGCCTATTTTTGGCGCGGGGAGGGGGTGGGCAAAGTCTCGGCCCATTCCGAGTCCGGCGGACGAACTTCGCCCGCCCCACGCCCCAAGGCTATAGCCCACCCCCTTTTTGGGCATTTTTCCGCAGGACGAACTTGGCGCCAAGGGGTTCGGCTGCTCTTTTTTGGGCGCGGCTGTGCCCGCGGCCTATTTTTGGCGCGGGGAGGGGGTGGGCAAAGTCTCGGCCCATTCCGAGTCCGGCGGACGAACTTCGCCCGCCCCACGCCCCAAGGCTATAGCCCACCCCCTTTTTGGGCATTTTTCCGCAGGACGAACTTGGCGCCAAGGGGTTCGGCTGCTCTTTTTTGGGCGCGGCTGTGCCCGCGGCCTATTTTTGGCGCGGGGAGGGGGTGGGCAAAGTCTCGGCCCATTCCGAGTCCGGCGGACGAACTTCGCCCGCCCCACGCCCCAAGGCTATAGCCCACCCCCTTTTTGGGCATTTTTCCGCAGGACGAACTTGGCGCCAAGGGGTTCGGCTGCTCTTTTTTGGGCGCGGCTGTGCCCGCGGCCTATTTTTGGCGCGGGGAGGGGGTGGGCAAAGTCTCGGCCCATTCCGAGTCCGGCGGACGAACTTCGCCCGCCCCACGCCCCAAGGCTATAGCCCACCCCCTTTTTGGGCATTTTTCCGCAGGACGAACTTGGCGCCAAGGGGTTCGGCTGCTCTTTTTTGGGCGCGGCTGTGCCCGCGGCCTATTTTTGGCGCGGGGAGGGGGTGGGCAAAGTCTCGGCCCATTCCGAGTCCGGCGGACGAACTTCGCCCGCCCCACGCCCCAAGGCTATAGCCCACCCCCTTTTTGGGCATTTTTCCGCAGGACGAACTTGGCGCCAAGGGGTTCGGCTGCTCTTTTTTGGGCGCGGCTGTGCCCGCGGCCTATTTTTGGCGCGGGGAGGGGGTGGGCAAAGTCTCGGCCCATTCCGAGTCCGGCGGACGAACTTCGCCAGCCCCACGCCCCAAGGCTATAGCCCACCCCCTTTTTGGGCATTTTTCCGCAGGACGAACTTGGCGCCAAGGGGTTCGGCTGCTCTTTTTTGGGCGCGGCTGTGCCCGCGGCCTATTTTTGGCGCGGGGAGGGGGTGGGCAAAGTCTCGGCCCATTCCGAGTCCGGCGGACGAACTTCGCCCGCCCCACGCCCCAAGGCTATAGCCCACCCCCTTTTTGGGCATTTTTCCGCAGGACGAACTTGGCGCCAAGGGGTTCGGCTGCTCTTTTTTGGGCGCGGCTGTGCCCGCGGCCTATTTTTGGCGCGGGGAGGGGGTGGGCAAAGTCTCGGCCCATTCCGAGTCCGGCGGACGAACTTCGCCCGCCCCACGCCCCAAGGCTATAGCCCACCCCCTTTTTGGGCATTTTTCCGCAGGACGAACTTGGCGCCAAGGGGTTCGGCTGCTCTTTTTTGGGCGCGGCTGTGCCCGCGGCCTATTTTTTGCGCGGGGAGGGGGTGGGCAAAGTCTCGGCCCATTCCGAGTCCGGCGGACGAACTTCGCCTGCCCCACGCCCCAAGGCTATAGCCCACCCCCTTTTTGGGCATTTTTCCGCAGGACGAACTTGGCGCCAAGGGGTTCGGCTGCTCTTTTTTGGGCGCGGCTGTGCCCGCGGCCTATTTTTGGCGCGGGGAGGGGGTGGGCAAAGTCTCGGCCCATTCCGAGTCCGGCGGACGAACTTTGCCCGCCCCACGCCCCAAGGCTATAGCCCACCCCCTTTTTGGGCATTTTTCCGCAGGACGAACTTGGCGCCAAGGGGTTCGGCTGCTCTTTTTTGGGCGCGGCTGTGCCCGCGGCCTATTTTTGGCGCGGGGAGGGGGTGGGCAAAGTCTCGGCCCATTCCGAGTCCGGCGGACGAACTTCGCCCGCCCCACGCCCCAAGGCTATAGCCCACCCCCTTTTTGGGCATTTTTCCGCAGGACGAACTTGGCGCCAAGGGGTTCGGCTGCTCTTTTTTGGGCGCGGCTGTGCCCGCGGCCTATTTTTGGCGCGGGGAGGGGGTGGGCAAAGTCTCGGCCCATTCCGAGTCCGGCGGACGAACTTCGCCCGCCCCACGCCCCAAGGCTATAGCCCACCCCCTTTTTGGGCATTTTTCCGCAGGACGAACTTGGCGCCAAGGGGTTCGGCTGCTCTTTTTTGGGCGCGGCTGTGCCCGCGGCCTATTTTTGGCGCGGGGAGGGGGTGGGCAAAGTCTCGGCCCATTCCGAGTCCGGCGGACGAACTTCGCCAGCCCCACGCCCCAAGGCTATAGCCCACCCCCTTTTTGGGCATTTTTCCGCAGGACGAACTTGGCGCCAAGGGGTTCGGCTGCTCTTTTTTGGGCGCGGCTGTGCCCGCGGCCTATTTTTGGCGCGGGGAGGGGGTGGGCAAAGTCTCGGCCCATTCCGAGTCCGGCGGACGAACTTCGCCCGCCCCACGCCCCAAGGCTATAGCCCACCCCCTTTTTGGGCATTTTTCCGCAGGACGAACTTGGCGCCAAGGGGTTCGGCTGCTCTTTTTTGGGCGCGGCTGTGCCCGCGGCCTATTTTTGGCGCGGGGAGGGGGTGGGCAAAGTCTCGGCCCATTCCGAGTCCGGCGGACGAACTTCGCCCGCCCCACGCCCCAAGGCTATAGCCCACCCCCTTTTTGGGCATTTTTCCGCAGGACGAACTTGGCGCCAAGGGGTTCGGCTGCTCTTTTTTGGGCGCGGCTGTGCCCGCGGCCTATTTTTGGCGCGGGGAGGGGGTGGGCAAAGTCTCGGCCCATTCCGAGTCCGGCGGACGAACTTCGCCCGCCCCACGCCCCAAGGCTATAGCCCACCCCCTTTTTGGGCATTTTTCCGCAGGACGAACTTGGCGCCAAGGGGTTCGGCTGCTCTTTTTTGGGCGCGGCTGTGCCCGCGGCCTATTTTTGGCGCGGGGAGGGGGTGGGCAAAGTCTCGGCCCATTCCGAGTCCGGCGGACGAACTTCGCCCGCCCCACGCCCCAAGGCTATAGCCCACCCCCTTTTTGGGCATTTTTCCGCAGGACGAACTTGGCGCCAAGGGGTTCGGCTGCTCTTTTTTGGGCGCGGCTGTGCCCGCAGCCTATTTTTGGCGCGGGGAGTGGGTGGGCAAAGTCTCGGCCCATTCCGAGTCCGGCGGACGAACTTCGTCAGCCCCACGTCCCAAGGCTATAGCCCACCCCCTTTTTGCGCATTTTTCCGCAGGACGAACTTGGCGCCAAGGGGTTCGGCTGCTCTTTTTTGGGCGCGGCTGTGCCCGCGGCCTATTTTTGGCGCGGGGAGGGGGTGGGCAAAGTCTCGGCCCATTCCGAGTCCGGCGGACGAATATTGCCCGCCCCACGCCCCAAGGCTATAGTCCACCCCCTTTTTGCGCATTTTTCCGCAGGACGAACTTGGCGCCAAGGGGTTCGGCTGCTCTTTTTTGGGCGCGGCTGTGCCCGCGGCCTATTTTTGGCGCGGGGAGGGGGTGGGCAAAGTCTCGGCCCATTCCGAGTCCGGCGGACGAACTTTGCCCGCCCCACGCCCCAAGGCTATAGCCCACCCCCTTTTTGGGCATTTTTCCGCAGGACGAACTTGGCGCCAAGGGGTTCGGCTGCTCTTTTTTGGGCGCGGCTGTGCCCGCGGCCTATTTTTGGCGCCGGGAGGGGGTGGGCAAAGTCTCGGCCCATTCCGAGTCCGGCGGACGAACTTCGCCAGCCCCACGCCCCAAGGCTATAGCCCACCCCCTTTTTGGGCATTTTTCCGCAGGACGAACTTGGCGCCAAGGGGTTCGGCTGCTCTTTTTTGGGCGCGTCTGTGCCCGCGGCCTATTTTTGGCGCGGGGAGGGGGTGGGCAAAGTCTCGGCCCATTCCGAGTCCGGCGGACGAACTTCGCCCGCCCCACGCCCCAAGGCTATAGCCCACCCCCTTTTTGGGCATTTTTCCGCAGGACGAACTTGGCGCCAAGGGGTTCGGCTGCTCTTTTTTGGGCGCGGCTGTGCCCGCGGCCTATTTTTGGCGCGGGGAGGGGGTGGGCAAAGTCTCGGCCCATTCCGAGTCCGGCGGACGAACTTCGCCAGCCCCACGCCCCAAAGCTATAGCCCACCCCCTTTTTGGGCATTTTTCCGCAGGACGAACTTGGCGCCAAGGGGTTCGGCTGCTCTTTTTTGGGCGCGGCTGTGCCCGCGGCCTATTTTTGGCGCGGGGAGGGGGTGGGCAAAGTCTCGGCCCATTCCGAGTCCGGCGGACGAACTTCGCCCGCCCCACGCCCCAAGGCTATAGCCCACCCCCTTTTTGGGCATTTTTCCGCAGGACGAACTTGGCGCCAAGGGGTTCGGCTGCTCTTTTTTGGGCGCGGCTGTGCCCGCAGCCTATTTTTGGCGCGGGGAGTGGGTGGGCAAAGTCTCGGCCCATTCCGAGTCCGGCGGACGAACTTCGTCAGCCCCACGTCCCAAGGCTATAGCCCACCCCCTTTTTGCGCATTTTTCCGCAGGACGAACTTGGCGCCAAGGGGTTCGGCTGCTCTTTTTTGGGCGCGGCTGTGCCCGCGGCCTATTTTTGGCGCGGGGAGGGGGTGGGCAAAGTCTCGGCCCATTCCGAGTCCGGCGGACGAATATTGCCCGCCCCACGCCCCAAGGCTATAGTCCACCCCCTTTTTGCGCATTTTTCCGCAGGACGAACTTGGCGCCAAGGGGTTCGGCTGCTCTTTTTTGGGCGCGGCTGTGCCCGCGGCCTATTTTTGGCGCGGGGAGGGGGTGGGCAAAGTCTCGGCCCATTCCGAGTCCGGCGGACGAACTTTGCCCGCCCCACGCCCCAAGGCTATAGCCCACCCCCTTTTTGGGCATTTTTCCGCAGGACGAACTTGGCGCCAAGGGGTTCGGCTGCTCTTTTTTGGGCGCGGCTGTGCCCGCGGCCTATTTTTGGCGCCGGGAGGGGGTGGGCAAAGTCTCGGCCCATTCCGAGTCCGGCGGACGAACTTCGCCAGCCCCACGCCCCAAGGCTATAGCCCACCCCCTTTTTGGGCATTTTTCCGCAGGACGAACTTGGCGCCAAGGGGTTCGGCTGCTCTTTTTTGGGCGCGTCTGTGCCCGCGGCCTATTTTTGGCGCGGGGAGGGGGTGGGCAAAGTCTCGGCCCATTCCGAGTCCGGCGGACGAACTTCGCCCGCCCCACGCCCCAAGGCTATAGCCCACCCCCTTTTTGGGCATTTTTCCGCAGGACGAACTTGGCGCCAAGGGGTTCGGCTGCTCTTTTTTGGGCGCGGCTGTGCCCGCGGCCTATTTTTGGCGCGGGGAGGGGGTGGGCAAAGTCTCGGCCCATTCCGAGTCCGGCGGACGAACTTCGCCAGCCCCACGCCCCAAAGCTATAGCCCACCCCCTTTTTGGGCATTTTTCCGCAGGACGAACTTGGCGCCAAGGGGTTCGGCTGCTCTTTTTTGGGCGCGGCTGTGCCCGCGGCCTATTTTTGGCGCGGGGAGGGGGTGGGCAAAGTCTCGGCCCATTCCGAGTCCGGCGGACGAACTTCGCCCGCCCCACGCCCCAAGGCTATAGCCCACCCCCTTTTTGGGCATTTTTCCGCAGGACGAACTTGGCGCCAAGGGGTTCGGCTGCTCTTTTTTGGGCGCGGCTGTGCCCGCGGCCTATTTTTGGCGCGGGGAGGGGGTGGGCAAAGTCTCGGCCCATTCCGAGTCCGGCGGACGAACTTCGCCCGCCCCACGCCCCAAGGCTATAGCCCACCCCCTTTTTGGGCATTTTTCCGCAGGACGAACTTGGCGCCAAGGGGTTCGGCTGCTCTTTTTTGGGCGCGGCTGTGCCCGCGGCCTATTTTTGGCGCGGGGAGGGGGTGGGCAAAGTCTCGGCCCATTCCGAGTCCGGCGGACGAACTTCGCCCGCCCCACGCCCCAAGGCTATAGCCCACCCCCTTTTTGGGCATTTTTCCGCAGGACGAACTTGGCGCCAAGGGGTTCGGCTGCTCTTTTTTGGGCGCGGCTGTGCCCGCGGCCTATTTTTGGCGCGGAGGGGCGGGGAGGGGGTGGGCAAAGTCTCGGCCCATTCCGAGTCCGGCGGACGAACTTCGCCCGCCCCACGCCCCAAGGCTATAGCCCACCCCCTTTTTGGGCATTTTTCCGCAGGACGAACTTGGCGCCAAGGGGTTCGGCTGCTCTTTTTTGGGCGCGGCTGTGCCCGCGGCCTATTTTTGGCGCGGGGAGGGGGTGGGCAAAGTCTCGGCCCATTCCGAGTCCGGCGGACGAACTTCGCCCGCCCCACGCCCCAAGGCTATAGCCCACCCCCTTTTTGGGCATTTTTCCGCAGGACGAACTTGGCGCCAAGGGGTTCGGCTGCTCTTTTTTGGGCGCGGCTGTGCCCGCGGCCTATTTTTGGCGCGGGGAGGGGGTGGGCAAAGTCTCGGCCCATTCCGAGTCCGGCGGACGAACTTCGCCCGCCCCACGCCCCAAGGCTATAGCCCACCCCCTTTTTGGGCATTTTTCCGCAGGACGAACTTGGCGCCAAGGGGTTCGGCTGCTCTTTTTTGGGCGCGGCTGTGCCCGCGGCCTATTTTTGGCGCGGGGAGGGGGTGGGCAAAGTCTCGGCCCATTCCGAGTCCGGCGGACGAACTTCGCCCGCCCCACGCCCCAAGGCTATAGCCCACCCCCTTTTTGGGCATTTTTCCGCAGGACGAACTTGGCGCCAAGGGGTTCGGCTGCTCTTTTTTGGGCGCGGCTGTGCCCGCGGCCTATTTTTGGCGCGGGGAGGGGGTGGGCAAAGTCTCGGCCCATTCCGAGTCCGGCGGACGAACTTCGCCCGCCCCACGCCCCAAGGCTATAGCCCACCCCCTTTTTGGGCATTTTTCCGCAGGACGAACTTGGCGCCAAGGGGTTCGGCTGCTCTTTTTTGGGCGCGGCTGTGCCCGCGGCCTATTTTTGGCGCGGGGAGGGGGTGGGCAAAGTCTCGGCCCATTCCGAGTCCGGCGGACGAACTTCGCCCGCCCCACGCCCCAAGGCTATAGCCCACCCCCTTTTTGGGCATTTTTCCGCAGGACGAACTTGGCGCCAAGGGGTTCGGCTGCTCTTTTTTGGGCGCGGCTGTGCCCGCGGCCTATTTTTGGCGCGGGGAGGGGGTGGGCAAAGTCTCGGCCCATTCCGAGTCCGGCGGACGAACTTCGCCCGCCCCACGCCCCAAGGCTATAGCCCACCCCCTTTTTGGGCATTTTTCCGCAGGACGAACTTGGCGCCAAGGGGTTCGGCTGCTCTTTTTTGGGCGCGGCTGTGCCCGCGGCCTATTTTTGGCGCGGGGAGGGGGTGGGCAAAGTCTCGGCCCATTCCGAGTCCGGCGGACGAACTTCGCCCGCCCCACGCCCCAAGGCTATAGCCCACCCCCTTTTTGGGCATTTTTCCGCAGGACGAACTTGGCGCCAAGGGGTTCGGCTGCTCTTTTTTGGGCGCGGCTGTGCCCGCGGCCTATTTTTGGCGCGGGGAGGGGGTGGGCAAAGTCTCGGCCCATTCCGAGTCCGGCGGACGAACTTCGCCCGCCCCACGCCCCAAGGCTATAGCCCACCCCCTTTTTGGGCATTTTTCCGCAGGACGAACTTGGCGCCAAGGGGTTCGGCTGCTCTTTTTCGGGCGCGGCTGTGCCCGCGGCCTATTTTTGGCGCGGGGAGGGGGTGGGCAAAGTCTCGGCCCATTCCGAGTCCGGCGGACGAACTTCGCCCGCCCCACGCCCCAAGGCTATAGCCCACCCCCTTTTTGGGCATTTTTCCGCAGGACGAACTTGGCGCCAAGGGGTTCGGCTGCTCTTTTTTGGGCACGGCTGTGCCCGCGGCCTATTTTTGGCGCGGGGAGGGGGTGGGCAAAGTCTCGGCCCATTCCGAGTCCGGCGGACGAACTTCGCCCGCCCCACGCCCCAAGGCTATAGCCCACCCCCTTTTTGGGCATTTTTCCGCAGGACGAACTTGGCGCCAAGGGGTTCGGCTGCTCTTTTTTGGGCGCGGCTGTGCCCGCGGCCTATTTTTGGCGCGGGGAGGGGGTGGGCAAAGTCTCGGCCCATTCCGAGTCCGGCGGACGAACTTCGCCCGCCCCACGCCCCAAGGCTATAGCCCACCCCCTTTTTGGGCATTTTTCCGCAGGACGAACTTGGCGCCAAGGGGTTCGGCTGCTCTTTTTTGGGCGCGGCTGTGCCCGCGGCCTATTTTTGGCGCGGGGAGGGGGTGGGCAAAGTCTCGGCCCATTCCGAGTCCGGCGGACGAACTTCGCCAGCCCCACGCCCCAAGGCTATAGCCCACCCCCTTTTTGGGCATTTTTCCGCAGGACGAACTTGGCGCCAAGGGGTTCGGCTGCTCTTTTTTGGGCGCGGCTGTGCCCGCGGCCTATTTTTGGCGCGGGGAGGGGGTGGGCAAAGTCTCGGCCCATTCCGAGTCCGGCGGACGAACTTCGCCCGCCCCACGCCCCAAGGCTATAGCCCACCCCCTTTTTGGGCATTTTTCCGCAGGACGAACTTGGCGCCAAGGGGTTCGGCTGCTCTTTTTTGGGCGCGGCTGTGCCCGCGGCCTATTTTTGGCGCGGGGAGGGGGTGGGCAAAGTCTCGGCCCATTCCGAGTCCGGCGGACGAACTTCGCCCGCCCCACGCCCCAAGGCTATAGCCCACCCCCTTTTTGGGCATTTTTCCGCAGGACGAACTTGGCGCCAAGGGGTTCGGCTGCTCTTTTTTTGGGCGCGGCTGTGCCCGCGGCCTATTTTTGGCGCGGGGAGGGGGTGGGCAAAGTCTCGGCCCATTCCGAGTCCGGCGGACGAACTTCGCCAGCCCCACGCCCCAAGGCTATAGCCCACCCCCTTTTTGGGCATTTTTCCGCAGGACGAACTTGGCGCCAAGGGGTTCGGCTGCTCTTTTTTGGGCGCGGCTGTGCCCGCGGCCTATTTTTGGCGCGGGGAGGGGGTGGGCAAAGTCTCGGCCCATTCCGAGTCCGGCGGACGAACTTCGCCCGCCCCACGCCCCAAGGCTATAGCCCACCCCCTTTTTGGGCATTTTTCCGCAGGACGAACTTGGCGCCAAGGGGTTCGGCTGCTCTTTTTTGGGCGCGGCTGTGCCCGCGGCCTATTTTTGGCGCGGGGAGGGGGTGGGCAAAGTCTCGGCCCATTCCGAGTCCGGCGGACGAACTTCGCCCGCCCCACGCCCCAAGGCTATAGCCCACCCCCTTTTTGGGCATTTTTCCGAAGGACGAACTTGGCGCCAAGGGGTTCGGCTGCTCTTTTTTGGGCGCGGCTGTGCCCGCGGCCTATTTTTGGCGCGGGGAGGGGGTGGGCAAAGTCTCGGCCCATTCCGAGTCCGGCGGACGAACTTCGCCAGCCCCACGCCCCAAGGCTATAGCCCACCCCCTTTTTGGGCATTTTTCCGCAGGACGAACTTGGCGCCAAGGGGTTCGGCTGCTCTTTTTTGGGCGCGGCTGTGCCCGCGGCCTATTTTTGGCGCGGGGAGGGGTGGGCAAAGTCTCGGCCCATTCCGAGTCCTGCGGACGAACTTCGCCCGCCCCACGCCCCAAGGCTATAGCCCACCCCCTTTTTGGGCATTTTTCCGCAGGACGAACTTGGCGCCAAGGGGTTCGGCTGCTCTTTTTTGGGCGCGGCTGTGCCCGCGGCCTATTTTTGGCGCGGGGAGGGGGTGGGCAAAGTCTCGGCCCATTCCGAGTCCGGCGGACGAACTTCGCCAGCCCCACGCCCCAAGGCTATAGCCCACCCCCTTTTTGGGCATTTTTCCGCGGGACGAACTTGGCGCCAAGGGGTTCGGCTGCTCTTTTTTGGGCGCGGCTGTGCCCGCGGCCTATTTTTGGCGCGGGGAGGGGGTGGGCAAAGTCTCGGCCCATTCCGAGTCCGGCGGACGAACTTCGCCCGCCCCACGCCCCAAGGCTATAGCCCACCCCCTTTTTGGGCATTTTTCCGCAGGACGAACTTGGCGCCAAGGGGTTCGGCTGCTCTTTTTTGGGCGCGGCTGTGCCCGCGGCCTATTTTTGGCGCGGGGAGGGGGTGGGCAAAGTCTCGGCCCATTCCGAGTCCGGCGGACGAACTTCGCCAGCCCCACGCCCCAAGGCTATAGCCCACCCCCTTTTTGGGCATTTTTCCGCAGGACGAACTTGGCGCCAAGGGGTTCGGCTGCTCTTTTTTGGGCGCGGCTGTGCCCGCGGCCTATTTTTGGCGCGGGGAGGGGGTGGGCAAAGTCTCGGCCCATTCCGAGTCCGGCGGACGAACTTCGCCCGCCCCACGCCCCAAGGCTATAGCCCACCCCCTTTTTGGGCATTTTTCCGCAGGACGAACTTGGCGCCAAGGGGTTCGGCTGCTCTTTTTTGGGCGCGGCTGTGCCCGCGGCCTATTTTTGGCGCGGGGAGGGGGTGGGCAAAGTCTCGGCCCATTCCGAGTCCGGCGGACGAACTTCGCCCGCCCCACGCCCCAAGGCTATAGCCCACCCCCTTTTTGGGCATTTTTCCGCAGGACGAACTTGGCGCCAAGGGGTTCGGCTGCTCTTTTTTGGGCGCGGCTGTGCCCGCGGCCTATTTTTGGCGCGGGGAGGGGGTGGGCAAAGTCTCGGCCCATTCCGAGTCCGGCGGACGAACTTCGCCCGCCCCACGCCCCAAGGCTATAGCCCACCCCCTTTTTGGGCATTTTTCCGCAGGACGAACTTGGCGCCAAGGGGTTCGGCTGCTCTTTTTTGGGCGCGGCTGTGCCCGCGGCCTATTTTTGGCGCGGGGAGGGGGTGGGCAAAGTCTCGGCCCATTCCGAGTCCGGCGGACGAACTTCGCCCGCCCCACGCCCCAAGGCTATAGCCCACCCCCTTTTTGGGCATTTTTCCGCAGGACGAACTTGGCGCCAAGGGGTTCGGCTGCTCTTTTTTGGGCGCGGCTGTGCCCGCGGCCTATTTTTGGCGCGGGGAGGGGGTGGGCAAAGTCTCGGCCCATTCCGAGTCCGGCGGACGAACTTCGCCCGCCCCACGCCCCAAGGCTATAGCCCACCCCCTTTTTGGGCATTTTTCCGCAGGACGAACTTGGCGCCAAGGGGTTCGGCTGCTCTTTTTTGGGCGCGGCTGTGCCCGCGGCCTATTTTTGGCGCGGGGAGGGGGTGGGCAAAGTCTCGGCCCATTCCGAGTCCGGCGGACGAACTTCGCCCGCCCCACGCCCCAAGGCTATAGCCCACCCCCTTTTTGGGCATTTTTCCGCAGGACGAACTTGGCGCCAAGGGGTTCGGCTGCTCTTTTTTGGGCGCGGCTGTGCCCGCGGCCTATTTTTGGCGCGGGGAGGGGGTGGGCAAAGTCTCGGCCCATTCCGAGTCCGGCGGACGAACTTCGCCCGCCCCACGCCCCAAGGCTATAGCCCACCCCCTTTTTGGGCATTTTTCCGCAGGACGAACTTGGCGCCAAGGGGTTCGGCTGCTCTTTTTTGGGCGCGGCTGTGCCCGCGGCCTATTTTTGGCGCGGGGAGGGGGTGGGCAAAGTCTCGGCCCATTCCGAGTCCGGCGGACGAACTTCGCCCGCCCCACGCCCCAAGGCTATAGCCCACCCCCTTTTTGGGCATTTTTCCGCAGGACGAACTTGGCGCCAAGGGGTTCGGCTGCTCTTTTTTGGGCGCGGCTGTGCCCGCGGCCTATTTTTGGCGCGGGGAGGGGGTGGGCAAAGTCTCGGCCCATTCCGAGTCCGGCGGACGAACTTCGCCCGCCCCACGCCCCAAGGCTATAGCCCACCCCCTTTTTGGGCATTTTTCCGCAGGACGAACTTGGCGCCAAGGGGTTCGGCTGCTCTTTTTTGGGCGCGGCTGTGCCCGCGGCCTATTTTTGGCGCGGGGAGGGGGTGGGCAAAGTCTCGGCCCATTCCGAGTCCGGCGGACGAACTTCGCCCGCCCCACGCCCCAAGGCTATAGCCCACCCCCTTTTTGGGCATTTTTCCGCAGGACGAACTTGGCGCCAAGGGGTTCGGCTGCTCTTTTTTGGGCGCGGCTGTGCCCGCGGCCTATTTTTGGCGCGGGGAGGGGGTGGGCAAAGTCTCGGCCCATTCCGAGTCCGGCGGACGAACTTCGCCCGCCCCACGCCCCAAGGCTATAGCCCACCCCCTTTTTGGGCATTTTTCCGCAGGACGAACTTGGCGCCAAGGGGTTCGGCTGCTCTTTTTTGGGCGCGGCTGT